>APFE031303131.1:26591-72740 GCA_000404065.3 Pinus taeda
GAAGTCATGCATGCAACAACTCAACTGACCCGCAAAGAAAACATATTTCCTTCTGACAGCTACATGTGCCACATTTGTAGCTCAAACTAAAGTGCTCCAAGAGAATAAGATAAAGTTTATAGTCTAAATATTATTATAAGCTAATAATATTTGACTGCTCTATAATTAGACTTGACAGTGTCACCGCTATTGTCTCAAAATAAAAGTCCATCTATTTTTTCCAACTTGACCAATCATCCATAAACAACATCCTGCAACTCATAGACATGATCCATATGTCTAAAAATAGACATAGTCTAAAAATAGACTTTGCACCATAATTTGCCTATGGTCCCACTTAGTGAAGGCGATTCTTTTCACTAAGCTCCATCATCTTGTTGCAATCTCAACAAAGATTACCGAGCAGTCATTGGTCATCAGGACACTTTCAGATAGTATCTTGGATTTGTCAAGAAGGCTAGAAGTGGTCGAGGATGATGATGATGATGATGATGAGGCATATGTGAGGCCGAATGTCCGAGAGGAGGATCGGGTCACTTATCTACAGAGGATGGAGATTGAGGATCCCGACAAATGGATTGAGATGATTAGTGAGGGTGAGCCTTCAGGCTCTACTCCCTCCACATCTTCTTAGATGTATAAGAAGATGGGGCTCATTGTTAGCTGCTCATGGCAGTGAGTCCTTTAAAACAGGTAGAGCAGGTATGACAGATGGTGCAAAGATGGCTTGGCATCAACCATCATGACATGTTGCAGATGGGATGGAGTTCCATAGACCTGAGCATGGTGGTGAGATTCTTGGTGAGTCCGAGATGTGGTAGAATCCGAGATAGACTAGTGAAGGCATAAGGAAGGAACATTCTTATGATTTGAGCATGACAGTTAGACTGATCACTCGACTAGTTCGAGTCATGAGGGCTAGCAGTGTACTAGAGAAATGTTGGCATCAGGCAGACGAGGAGGATAGTTCACGGGATGAGGATGACAGATGGTGGAGATGGTAGTTCTACATATGTTGCAGGGATGTTTGCAGTATGTGGACGAGTTGACATCATGGACCGAGGATGAGACAGACATTGGGTTTGATCTTGGTGGAGGAGGATGTAACGTCCCGCGGTTCCGCCCGAAGTGCGACCGCGTTCGGGTGACAAGCAACCATGGGCGAGCGACCGATTGGAGGGCGAGTTGCGGTTGTGCGACACTTATGCGACGATCATGCCACGAACATATGCGATGATACATGGAGAGCGTTGGTATATATATGCATATGGAGCGTTGAACGATACGTTTTGGGGGCCGACCTTACAATGGAAGCAAGCCGACGAGATGTTGTGGGCATTTGGCGTTGGAGTAAGGGGTGTGCACAAGCGTTGGGCAAGTTGGTTGGGTGCCAGACTTAGTCCCTACGCTTGGTATATATGGTAAAGGCGTTGAGCACTTGGAAACATCGCATTCAATCATCACATCTTCGCACAAGAGTAGAAGTGCGCAGTTCTAGTGCACAATACAAGAGGGGAAGGCGTAGATTTCTCATGCGCCCATTCTTGGGCTAGTCGCATGGTGGAAGATTGTGCTTGGTGTTGGGCTAGTCGCATGGTGGAAGATTGCACTTGGTTTTGGGTGAAGGCATGGGCAAGGTGTGCCCGGTGATTGGGTGGAGCGTGCACGGTGAACGTGTAGCGCCCGTTTGTGCTAAGTCTTGGCGTGGGTGTCTTGGTGGCTCAGGTGAGCACCCGCCCATCGTGCAAGTGTGCACGAAGGTGAACGTAGTAAGGCAACTAAGTTTGCCTTGGTTGTAAAATTGACTAAGTATGAAACTTGGACTTACCAAGTATACTTGTACATTGTAAACCGTTGTATAATATATTGTTGAGCAGACTCATTGTTCAGGGAGTTTCCCCTCCCTTTATACTGTGCAATTGTGTTCATCATTTATAGTTGCTGTTGATAATGAATGTGTACAGGTGTTCATTGGTATAAAGGATAACATAATAATACTTGGTTGAGAATCACAAGCTAAGTAGGAATACGTGGTTAGGCGTAGTCCATGAGCACAAGTATTGGTGAAAAGAAAGTGTTCAGTGGTGCCGCACTTCGCCAAGAGCGGTTGAAAGACTACCGCTGGCCTGGGGGCATGACATATGTGCTTGATTAGGAGACATAAAGATAGTTGTTGTCAAGATAATATATGCCGATCTTCTTGTTTGGATTTTGGGCCATTACATTCAAAACGAAGTGGAAATTTGTGTGGAGGTCCACGTTGATGTTGAAGTTAGTGATCTGGAGGCTGTTGACAGAGTATTTAAGGATCTTTGGTTGGATTACTAAATACAGAATGCCACAGGCAATGATGATGATTGCGACGAGAATGAATAGAAAGAAAATGGTGCAACACAAGCAGCAGAAAAATGAATTCCGGCACTTGGGAGGCTGTGAATAGTATCTGGGAACCTTGATAGTGATGCTTCAAGAAACATCTAATGGACTAAGCCTAAAACGATCTAGAGTTTCACCTTTTTTCTAATATTTGGGATCTATTAATCTATGGAGGTCAATGTTTGTGTGGTTTGACTTTTGATGTCATCCTTGAGTTTTTTTTTATAGTTAGCCTCATTTGAGAGTTCTCTATGGGTAGGTGCATCTTCCTCTTATTATAATTTTATTCTCTCTACAACCTATGTTGGTTGTCTATGGGCAATTCAATCATCAATGTTGCAATATTTACTAGGGTTGTTAGTCGTGTCTTGGGGTTTATTCCTATGAGTGTTAACACAATTTTTCATTGTTATGAGTGGAAGATGGAGCATCAAAGGGTGCGCAACAAGCACAAAGGAGGGGGTTGCAGCCCCCAAGGGCGTAATAAAGCTCAATCGCAGGAGGTTGTTGAGAGCTATCATGCAATGATTCCCCCTAATACTCATAATTAAATTTGTAATTTAGAATCTTGGGTTGTTGAATAAAGTCATGCCTTCTCAAATTTTGAGATCCTAATTTTGAGACCTTGGAAGATGTAGCCACTTGGATTCCTCACCCAGGGAACACCTAGGGATGAAAAAAACATTATTTTGGAGCATTAAACTTGTATTGGAAATTGAAGACTCTGTAAGCCATAATATTGATAGATAAACAAATTGAGAGGCACAACATCTTTACTAGGTTAGAGCATGTTAAGAGATACCATTATAATTAGAGTTGTCGTTTAGACAAGATAATCTTGTTATGCTTGAGATGTTATTACTCTTTGAATTTTGGACCCATTATTTTATAAATAAATGATCAAAATTATATAATTATCAAATTAGGCCATTTGAGACCATTTACCTAATAATATATACTACTTATCATTGTTTTTTTTTAAATAATATAAAATCAACTTCTCTATATATAATAATAATCATAATTAATTAAAATACATCTAAAATCTATATTACACTCATTCACTAATAAAATTCGTCTTTCAAATTAGGTTGCAGATTGTGCGTCGTTGCATCTAAAAATAAGTGAGGCGTAAGTTTAAAATGGGAGGAGTTATGTTAAAAAAGTTCAAGCCAAAGTTCTTTTAACGACGGGTGTTCAGATTATTCTAAAAATAAAGAAAAGGATAGTGTAAGTATATGAAAAGCATTCATTTTCTTCTCTTCTTTTCTTTTTTTATTCTAATAATAAAGCAATAAGAATGTTGAAAATGAAAAATGTTATTAAAAAATATTAATATTATAAAATAAAATAAAAATTATATATAATAAGTTTTAAAATTAGAGTAATTATTATATATTAAAATTTTATTTATTTTAAATATTTTTCACCATATTATTTTTGTAACTATACACATAAATATTTAGCAAATATATTAAGATAATAAATAATGTAACATGAAATATACATTAAAATGTATAATATCAATTTTAATATCAATATAAATTTGGGAAAAAAGTTTTTATAAGTGAAAGTGTTTGAAAAGTACTTTTATTTGTCGATCTAATTTGTCTAGAATTGGTTAGTGATTCATTGAAATCACTAGTTTGATGGATAAATTCTTCACAATCAAGTAACCCATGGGTTTTTGAGGGTGGTGAATACATATATGGAGGCAAAAAACCAGTTTAACCGACACAAATCAATATTTGACCACAATTTTTTTTTTTTTTCGCTATATTCTGGCTAAAAATCCACCAAAAAAGCTCAAAAAAATATCACTTGTAGACAACTCCCTTAGAAAAGCATGCATAAACATCTCAGTGTCGCTAGTTTTCTGGTTCAATATTTACACTCTAATAACAAGGCATCTCATGAATATCAGTCAAGTCCAAAGATTATTATCCTGTTGACCGTATACATTATTCTACGTACTCGCTCGCCAACTGCTATGTAGTATTAAAAAGCTGAGTCAGCTTTTTAAATGAGAATTATTATTTGTGAGGGTAGTAAGGATACAGAGAAACATAAGGTGGGCAAGTTTGGGATTGTCTGTATATGTTATAGGGCAGTCCCAACCTCTTAGCAAAAACCATTAACATCATGCTGGAAGGCACCCACATGGGAATGTTTACTACCGTTGTGATTTTCATGTATTTAATTCCGTTGCGCCCACAAAATAGAGCTATGCAATCATTCGAGGCGTGAGGAAGAGTTTTTTAATGATGCATTTTCGTGAAAATTTAGTAATAAAAAATAAGCTCGACAAGTTTGTCTGTATATGTTATAGGACAGTCCCAACCTCTTAGCGACAACCATTAACATCGTGCTGGAAGCCACCCACGTTGGGATATTCGGCGATGTTAGCTACCGTTGTGATTTTCACGTATTTAATTCCGTTGCGCATACAAAATAGAGATATGAAATCGATTTTTTCACCGCTTTCTAATTTCATGCAGTAATATGAGGCGTATATTTTATTTTTTCATTAAAAAAGGAAATATTCTTAATTCCACTCGAATCATATCACAGTGAATATGAAACATCCATTAAAATGTATAACACCATATTAATATCAATTTAAATTTGGGATATCATACATAACCATCTTAATGTCCTTAGCTTTCTGGACCAATCTTTGCAATCCATTACCAAGGCACCTCATGAATAACAATTAGGCCTAAAGACTATTATCCTGTGTGGGCTAAGGGGTAATCCTCTTAACAATGTCTCCACACAATTGATGAGGGATAATAATTCAAATCCTATATGACAATAGTAGAGGACAACATTGTGCACATTTAAGTTTGCATGTTGAAGTTTATTTTTTACCTAAATATACATTTTAAAATATTCCAAGAGAAGATTTAAAATTTGAAACAGGTTGTTTTTCACCCAATCGTATCATGCATTATTATGAAAGGTAAATGGTTTCTTTAAAATATTTATTTTTATATAAATATTTCTAGTATATGCATGGTTAAAAGATAGATATTTTTATTATTATTATTTAGCAATTTATTTCATAGAATTGAGAATTACTTCAATAAAAGTGTTTATTTTGGAATAAGGATTCTAGTATTTTAATTTAATTATCAATAATTATTAGGTAGATGGTAAGAATTTAATTTCCGCCAAATATTATAGAATATTCTAAGTAGTATTCACAAATCAAAGCTTGAGATTTATCTCCAAAGTAGTTATGACCTTTTTTTTCCATTTTAATTAAATCAATTAATTAAAAAATGGTTATATGAACAAGTGTCATATGAAATGTGTTGTGTGTATTTGGGTATGCGATATTGATAAGTCATGGTATTTTTTTGTAAGCTAATTTGTATTTCCTCAACATAACAAATTACATAATTCCATCTTTCACATATCACCATTGGAAAACAATACATTTGCCAGAATCCTATTCTCAAAGCCTAGGAATTATCATTGGTTTATCCTTTTTTCCTCTTCTATTTTTGATACCAATCCATTCTAAGAAGTTATTAAGAACAAATGTGTGGGGGACAATGACAACATTTCTTTGAGACAATTCCATTGTCGAAGGTTCTCTCATATTTGTTATGTCATTATCACTATCATAGTGATTAGATTCATGGAAACGTTTGTGCCTACTCTTTGATGAAGCAATGATTATGTCTGAGTCCCTATTCCTTTCATTCGAGGGGTGGACCCCTCAACTGATGGATGGGCTAGCTCTACATGTGGTTGAGCTAAGTGAGTAGGAGTTGAATTAGTGGTATGAGTCTTTTATTGTTGCATGGTGTCCTTCTTGTGAGATGAAGAATTCTTGGATTATTTTGTATATTTTGGTTCTTTCCAACCATGACTCTTTTTCTGGGGATACGGTTGTCGATGAAAAGGGAAATCACTCTAAATATGACCAAGTTGGTGACATCTCTTGCAATGGAAGGGAATGTTCTCGTAGTCCACCAATTGAAAATAAACTAAGTCCCTCCAATTAAGGAGGATTTGAACAGGAAACCCTTTATTGAGATCTAGTTCCACACATATGCGTGCAAATGTGACAATACCCTTCTCTGTCCTTTCAATGTTTGCCTTAATGAAGTGGCCCAATAAGTCCCCTATATCGGCTAAGATGTCGAGTCATATCAAATGAATGGAAAGGTTCAAAAGCCTAACCCAAAACGGAGTGGCAAAATTTTTCATAGAAAGAGGATTAAAATCAAGTAGCCATGTTTGAAATGTGCAGGTTTTAACCCTGTAAAAAAATTACCTACAAATGAATTCTTAAAAGCATAAAAATTTGTAATGGTGAGAACATAATATATACACCGAGATTTTCTCTTAGAATCCATTAAGCATGCATTAGAGCATAACCATTGTTCTTTGAATAGATCTTCAAAATACCATGGACAAAACCATCATGCCCAAAATCATGTGAAAAAACCATGGGTGGGTCCGCCCAACCATTATTGGGGCTAGTTGTGGAAAGAATATAACACATAACCAACAAAATGAAAACCCAACTAAGCCCCAAAACTTATTATCATCATTAAATTATATAACATAATATCTTAGATGCCATTAAGATTATTCTGCTATCTCCATCTACCACTCCTCTAACATTCCTTACATCATGTCTCTTCGAAGGCCTTTAGTTTACCTCAGCAACACCATCTTTGATCAACTCCTTAATGCTCCACTAATATACTTCCAATGCTTCCTTCTAGCACTCCTCTTCTAGTGCTCTCTTCTTTTTTTACTCTAACACTTCTAACTCTCCTCAAGCTAGTGCCTTCCTCCCTTGTCTTCATTCTATTTATCCTTCATTTCTTTCTCTTTTCCCTCTTCGATGCCTAATCATATCCCTAATTTTGGCTCTTCTCGTAGCTATCTCTTCCCTTTCCTAATATACACTTTTGGATCCATCCTTTTGGCTTCCTCCTAACCCTAGCTAATATTTTCCCCTTCTCTTCATCCCCCCAATCTAAGTGGCGATTTAATCTTCCATTTTTTTAGGTTTGATCCTCATCAAACCCTTCTCCACAACCAACATTTGAATCCACAATGGAGTTTGTGCCAAGAACATTCCTTGAGGATTATTGTCAAATTTCCGTTCAACAGTGCTAAAAGATTCATTGCACTCCATTATAAATTCAATCAAATCATTCAACAATGCTAAAAGGTTCACTGCACTCCACTATATATTCAACCAAATAACCATATTTTACTTGCTCAAACTATAATACGATGGCTAGAGTTCACTTGTTATTGAGTTTCTTTATCCTATCAATCTTTTTGTCTCCAAACAACCAGTTCTTAAACCCATCCCAATAAGTCAATACCTATTTATTTATTTAACCACTCCTAGAGAAAACAAGGGAACTCTACAAATAAAATAGCATGAAGATCAATGTAAACACACCTTTACCTCCACTTCCCAAGGTTAATTCTTAAGTTCCTTGTCTCTTATTTGGAAAAATTATGATTTTTCAATGCAAATTGGTCCTATATGTCCTCTCATTATGGCTCCTAGCTCATCTCCTCATCCTTAGCAAAGATTGCAACATTTGTCCCAACAATGTAACCGTTTATTTGTTTGCAAGATTAGAATTAAGTTTCAATCTCCTTTCTTAGAAAAATCCCATAAGCATCAACACTTCCAATCCCCAAATGTTGGGGAATGTCTCACTTGAGACTCTTATAAGAATTGTAAAAGTTTTATATCAAGATCTTGTGTAGAGGATGAGATATTCTAACTTAACACGAGACATTCATATTTTAACTAGACTTATAAAGATTCATTAAATATGTAGGAAAGACTCTAATAAACACGCAAAGAACACCAATTAAATCATACAAGACTCATATAAGCGACAACAAGAAATATACCACATTCTTTCATCTTCGAAATAAGATATTTACATGAAAAACTTGAGATACATTCACCATTACAAACCCTACGTGCTCTACATAGTCAACTTAGATATTCTGAGCTCTTCTTCACACCATGCAAGATTTACCTTGTTGACTGTTATTTACCACATTCATTCATCAAGGGGGTTTTAAATTATGAAAAATAGTGTCAATATATTATAGCTATTGGTGGTGCGAGGGGTATAGAAAGGGGCATTTGTAAAAATAGGGATATTTATTAAAAAAAAGGGTTATTTTTATTACAAAAGATGTATTGGGATGGGGGTTCAACAAAAGGATTACAAGAGGTTTTTCTCAATATCTACTGAGATTATGGGAATTATTTAATATCCCATGAATGTAGGTGCCATTACATGAGTTGAATGAGTGGAGACACCATGATTCTCATCTAAATGTGTTTTCTCTCTTTCTACCCTAACCTTATAAGGATTTACAAAAATTTAAATAACCTTGCTTTATATCCTATTTATTTATTGATTTTCCTTGTGGGGATTGTTACCCACGATTTTGTTGGTGATAACCCTAGGAATTTTTTTTTATCCATGATGGTCCTTAGCTAACAACCAACAACCCCTCGCAGCCACCAAATAGCTTGATGTGTCATTTCTCTGCCAGTTGAGCCATCAATGTGGTCCCTCACCCATCTATCATGATCGTATGTTTGAAGGTGGGCCTCTGAAACCTAAAGGTATGCCTTTTTATTTGGTAATTGAGTATTATAGTTTATTTCTGGTGGAAACTTTGGGCATGGATTAATGGGGGGATTCGGCGGAGAGAGTGGTCTAGGTATGTGCTCTTTTCCCCTAGGTCTCTTTTGGGATGCTAATCTTGCACCCTAGTCCCGTGGGATTTCTTTTACTGACCTATTGAATTTAAGGATGGTACTATACGAGAAACCCTAATTTTGGTTGTGTGGTCTTGCTCCCCGATTCACATATATTACTCCCCTTCCACTCGTTACACCCCCAATCATGTACCCTCCCACCTGGGTCCACAAAGGGCCAGCCACCCCGTCCCCTTTCCTAACATCTTTGGCCAGGCTTGGAATGATGCTCGGAGGTTGATGCAGCTAAAAGAAAAATAACAAGCATAATTGGCCACATTCAACAGGAAATTGTACCACAAAATGAAAAAGATGGCATGGAAAAAAGCATTTAGCACGTGGGAAAAAGCCATGACATGATCTCTACGCCATTCCATGGCCATCACCCTAGTTCCTACATGGCCCTTGATGAGCCTCCTTTATCATTTAGGAACCCATGATTTTCCCAAACCCTAGTGGGCGATGAAATGGCCCACCTTATAAGGGGGTATCCACTGCTATACTTTATGCATCATGCTCTCATTACCTAGAGCCCCGAGTAGTTAACCAAATAAAATCATAAAAAGGAAAAAGACATATGAATAACAGTGGAAAAACCAAGGTCGGGGTAACTCATGCATCACGATTGCTACCTCGTACACATTATTTGCTTGAGTGTCAGCTTCCCTATTATTAGCTACCCTTGTACCATGGTATGTGATCTAGGTTGCCCCCTTTAATTCCCTACTCCATTCCATCATTATTCCACATGCCACTACCATTTGAAGGATGTATCATGAACATACCCATGTAGGCTTAAGAGAAACAAGTAGAGGTGAATGTTATTCTTCTTCAGAGCTTGTCAGAATTGCTTCGACAATGGACACTTCTGATCAACCATGGACATGAGGATAAAACTAATGGGGCATATGGCAGTAGGTCTCCTAGTAGACACAGTTGAGATAGATCTAACACGATTAGATATGTAAGGTTGTTGGATACTCTGAATAGAAGAGGTGACAGACACATGTACTATTATAGTTCTAGTTTTGACAGGCGTCATGATCGTCATCGTTATCATCTTTACAGGAGGAGTGAGAAGGGATAATTTTCAGATGAGTTTAAGAAGGAAAAACCACCTACCCCTGATGGATAGAAGAAGAAATACCAGGATGCAAAGGCATGGTTGCTTGGTATGAAGAATTTTTTCTGATTACATGATTATTCAGAAAACGTGAAAGCGAAGATAGCCACTTTTAGTCTCAAAGGTAAAGAGGATATTTGGTAGGAAGACATGAAGAATGTCAAAGATATACATGAGTAATATTTGACTTGGCATGTGTTTGAAAGTCTCTTCAAGAAGAAGTACTTATCAGAGAGGTACTATGATGACAGGGCTAAGGAGTTTTATGAGTTGCAGATGGGTTCTATGACAGATGATGAGTATACTTACAGGTTTTTGGAGTTGTTGAGATATGTGCCTTACCTCAAGGAGGAGAAGGCCAAGATTCATAGATTCATTAGTGGATTTCCAATTGCATACAAAGATCGAATTGAGTTCGATGAACCTAGATTGTTGGAGGAGGCCATCCAAAAGTTGAAGCATTTTTATGAACATTCGAAGCAGAAAGTTGAGCCTAAGCATGACTTGAAAAGAGGTGAGAAAGCTAAAGGAAAATGGCCACCAAAGAGAAGAAGACCTTAAGATGCAGGTGAGAAAGAAAGTGCAGTTCCTTACAAGAGGTTCAATACAGGTGAGAAGGGACATGGAAAGAAGCAAGCTATAGGTGGTGGTAGGGAACTATTAAAGTGTTGGATATGTGGTAAGGATTATCGTAAGAGGGATTGTCTACAGTATCAGAGTGGTAGTAGATCCCAGATATACAGTGCTCAGGAGGCACATACAATTGGTGATGTTGGTCATAACATTCCTCGTATCTATGCAACTGTGGGCAATAGGCAGGTGGATCATCAAGCATCGATCATTGAGAGGGATGGTAAGATTTGTGATCAAGTTGTTTCTATTTTGATCGAAACTGGATCTAACTATAGTTACATTAATCCTAACCTGGTGGATAAGTGTGGTTTGAGAAAAGAAGTGCATGTAGAATATTGGTTGGTACAACTGGTTACGGGTACGAAGAAGAAAGTTCACCATTGGGTAAGAGCTTGCACATTTTAGTGAAATGGTGTGCCTACAACAACACATTTGAATGTATTGCGATTGGGATCGTATAGTATGCTTTTAGGTATGGATTAGGTATACCTTCATGGAACCAAAGTGGATTTCTTTGACAAGACCATTGAGTGTGTGGATGATAGTGGGGAAAAGAGGAATTTGCAGGGAAAGAAGAAGCCTACATCAGTGGGGATGGTTACTGCTATGCAGGCTAAGCGTAGTTGCAGAAAAGGTTGTGTGATGTTTGTAGTACACATTTCAAGTGACAAGGGTAAGGAGGTTGAGGATGCAGATGTGTTAAGAAGGTACTAAATTTTGCAGCAGTTTCAGGATGTATTCCATGAGGATGTTACTGAGTTGCCACCTTACAAGGAGGTAGACTTTTCTATTGAGTTGGTGCTAGGGGCAGCTCCAACATCAAAAACACCTTACAGGATGAGCACACCTAAGTTGGTAGAGTTGAAGTTAAATTTAAAAAGATGTTTGACAAGGGATACATTAGGCCAAGTGCACCGCCTTGGTGTGCACCAGTGTTGTTCGTAAAGAAGAGAGATGGTACTCATAGATTGTGCATTGAATATATGTAGTTGAACAAAGTGACCATTAAGAACTAGTACTCTTTGCCGAGGATCGATGATTTGTATGATCAATTGAAGGGAGAAACAATGTTCTCTAAGATCAACTTGAGATCGGGATACCATTGGGTATGCATCAAGGAAGAGGATATCTTCAATACTACGTTTAGAACCAGGTATGGACATTATGAGTTTGTTGTTTTTCCATTTAGTTTGACTAATGCTCTAGCTACATTCATGTGTTTGATGAATAGTGTGTTATGTCCTTATGTGGACAAGTTTGTTATTGTATTCATTGATGACATACTAGTATATTCTAAAAATGACGAAGAGCATGCCGAGAATATAGCAGTAGTTTTGAGATTGCTAAGAGAGCATCAGATGTATGCTAAACTTAGAAAGTGCAGCTTCTTTCAGACTAAGGTACATTATTTCAGCATATTGCCTTCAAGGATGGCATAGCAATATATCCAGAAAAGATAAGGGCGATCATGGAGTGGGCAACTCCTAAGAATGTGGATGAGGTGAGATCATTCGTGGGATTGGCAGGTTACTACCAGTGCTAAAGATTTTGGATCCAGACAAGGAGTTTGTAGTGTGTGCAGATGCTTGCAAAATAGGACTTGGTGGAGTTCTCATGCAAGAAGGACATGTAGTGTGCTATAAGTCACAGAAACTGAATGAGCACAAGCAGAACTATCCGACGCATGATCTTAAGCTAGCAATGATTATACATGTATTGAAGATGTGGAGACACTATCTTCTGGGCAGGAGATTTACATTGTTGAGCAATGATAGTGGGTTGAGGTATTTGTTTAACCAACTGAATCTAAATGTCAGGTAAGCTAAATGGTTGGCTACCCTTATTGAGTTCGACTTCAAGATCAGATACATCTAAGGGAAGGAGAACGAGGTTGCATATGCTCTTAGCAGGAAGGTATAGGTAAATCATATAGCAGCTATGAGCTCTTATGGGACATAGTTACACGATAGGATCTTGCAAGCAGGATAGCGGGATGACAAGTACATGGAGATCATGCATAGGTTACAACAGAGCATAGGTATAGGTACATGTACAGGTTCAAGTACAGGTACAAGTGATCAGGATGCAAACTATTGTCTCACGATAGATGGTTTGGTGAGGTTTAGAGACAGGATCTATGTGACGAATTGCAATGAGCTCAAGAAGTGTATCTTGAGGAAGTGTCATGCCAATCCATACTTAGGTCATCCAAGATATCAAAAGACATTGACAACGGTGAAGAAGTTCTACTATTGGTTGAATTTGAAGAAGGAAGTGGCAGAGGTCGTGGCTAGATGCTTACATTGTCAAGAATTAAAGGCAAAATGTGAGCATATAGATGGTTTACTATAGCCTTTAGCAATTCCGGAATGGAAATGGGAGGTCATTGCTAGAAAATTATATATTACAGAGCAATGGGACACATAAAATATATTGCAGAAATACAAACACAAAAAATGCATAAAACAAGAGAGGCATAGATATACGTGGTTCACCCAATTTGGGTTACGCCCACGGAGAAACAACCAATCGTTCCTTTTATATTATCCAGCGAAATGAAGAGATACAACCTACAACAGATCCGCTATAATTCCCTCTTCTCTCTCACACAATCTCTTCTCTCTTCCTCGCTCAGAATACATATCTACATCGCTGCAGTACAATTCTCTCGTATATAGCGAGGGGTTTCCTTCTAGGGCAAAAGAGCCGAAATTAAACATCACTTCTACCATCATGTTTTCGCCTAATGAATGGTCCAGATTGACTACAAAATCACAACATTTTAAAAGTCAAATTTATATCTATTTTTAGCTTTGGGGGCGCTGCCCCAATCCCTCGCCATGGGAGGCTCCAAATAATCACCGTTGCCCCCATGGACCCCCTTGGCAGTGCACATTTACGGGCAGTATCGCTGCCATGTTACGAACTAGGGTCCAATGCGACGATACCTCTGAATAAAGAAGATAAGTAGGCTCTACACCCAACAGTGATTTCCATGGATTTTATCATAGGTCTTCCGAGGACAATGAGGCAACATGATTCTAGTATGGTCATGGTTGATAGGTTGAGAAAGGTAGCTCACTTCATTACAATGAAGACTACATATTCAGCCAGTGAGGTAGCACATGTATTCATCATAGAGATAATGAGATTGCATGGTGTTCCGAAGAACATTGTGTTAGACAGGGATGCAAAGTTCACTTCCAAGTTTTGGAGGGAGCTATTTGCGAGCTTGGGTACAGAGTTGGCCTTCAATACAACTTATCATCCGCAGACAAATGGACAGACAGAGAGGGTCAACATGATCTTGGAGGATATGTTGAGGATGTATGTGATGCACCAGCAGAGGAAATGGGATCCCTTACTGTCAACATGGATTGGATCGGAGCCACCATGGATTGGATTGGAGACATTCACTGTACACCCTCCAAATTTCCCTCCTTTGTGAATTGACGCTGAGGGGAATGCCGACTCATCGAAACAGTGAAATTTCCCACCACTTGAGAAGGGAAAAACTGAGAGAGACTAAGATATGCACAAGGATGGGATGTTTTTCTTACCATTATTTTATATCTAAAAAATATTTTATTAATGTAGCTATATAAATTAAATGATTGATAAAATCAATATAAATAAAATCAAATGGTATTTTTTTTACAATTAATTTGCCTTTTTTTACAACAATGATTCATTTTTCCTTTCTCATCTCATTACCATATGAAAATCTTTAGTTAATGCTTAAATCAAGTCTTCATGTTTACAAATAAATGTCTATTCAAGTGCATACTAGTTCAGTGATATAAATTAAATGGTTGATAAAGATTTATAAGCCTAGTTTCACTCAATCCAAATTATATACCTTTACCATAGATAATTTTTCCTTCAATTAAACTTTACACAACAATAATTCTCTCCCACTTTTCTTGCTACAACTAAAGCTATGATTCATAATTGAATCGAGTTTGTATGCTTATAAATCTCGATTGTGGATTTCTACAATATTCTTAAATCATAGGAAAGTTAATTGTTTCACCTGACATGTTTTCATTAAATTCCGAAATATCAATCCACAATAACAACTACATATCAATGCTAGTTTGCATACTTACAAAAAGTAGTGGGAAAATCGAAATGCCCAAAATGGTCGACATTAAGAGGAAGTATAGGGATTAAATATATTTCCATAATTTAATATAATATCTCCCATCCAATTACATATATAATTGAGTATCGACTTGAAAAATGGAAATGCCCAATATAGTACACATTATACTCTCCGAACATGAATGAAATTTGCAAAATCCCCTGCGATTTTAACATTGTAGTGTGGATTTTTTTTCAGAAAGAAAAAGCTACATTGTAGTGTAGATATCAAAAGTGACGACAAACTTATCTGCAATCTTTAATCCAGAATCTAGCATTCAATTTTAACATATACCCCTCTATCCATATACAAAATATATGTAAATAGTAAGAACATTTTATTTTCATTTTCAACAAAATGTCAATGACATTGTGTTTGAATGGTTTAACATTAATCGGAACAATATATGGAATAAGGAATCAATTAATATTTAATAAATGGAGCAATGTATTCATATCACCAATCAACACTGGCCGCCAGCAGCGCGGCCAATTAATATAGTCGGAGCATCAATGTGATGAAATAAAAAACAATGTAGCCTTGTCGTTGCCCCCCTAATCATGAATTCAATACGATAGAAGTCGCGCGATAAAACCCGCTTGGATCGATATCGAATCGCGACCATCACAGCACCACGCTCACTTTCGACTTCTCGGTAGTAACTTTGGCATTGCCATCCAGCCTGTCAACGACCAGATCCCATTGCACGCGGACCTTAATCTTCATCGGCTTCAATTTCCACAACTTTATCTTCACGGGCACGTCGGCCTTCAAATTCAAGGGAACGCTGGCCTTCTGCTGCTGTTCTTTCAGTGTGGAGACCACGGCACTGGTGAGCCGAGCACCGGTCCCGCTGAGCGCTACGTCCAACAAAGTGGTATTCTTGTGGCCCTGGTAGAATACTGGCAGGGCGCCCGTGCAGACCTCCGCGCCGGAGTACGAAACAGCGAGATGGCTGTTGTCAAGATAATATATGCCGATCTTCTTGTTTGGATTCCGGCCCCTTACATTCACAGCGAACTGGCAATTTGTGGTGAGGTCCGCGTTGATGCTGAAGTTACTGATCCGGAGGCTGTCGACAGAATATTTGGGGATCTTCGGTTGGATTACCAAATACAGAATGCCACAGGCAATGGCCATGATTACGACGAGCGCGAACATAAAGCAAATGGTGCAGCACAAGCAGCGGCAACAGTGGTTCCGGCGCTTGGGAGGGCGTGAATAGTATCTGGGAACCTGTCGTGTTGGTATAACTTGGTCTTTTGGAAACTGAACTCTCATCTCCTCGCGGGAAGGAGGATATACCCTCTCTTTCTCGGACGCAACACTGGACCTGGCCACCGACGGAGAGCTCGGCTTCTCGTTTTCATATTTGCCTGCGTTTTTCTCTATGTCTTCACTAGTTGGGTGCACTCGCGGGTTATCTGCCATAATCGCAAATCGCCGAGATCCACGAACAGAAATTAGTATAACAAAATGACGCCGACGAGACTTGATCCTAGGAATGTGAAGTTCTATTGGGACTGGATGAAATAAAAGTACCTTCTCAGCATACTGTTGTTGGCAGAAGTAGTAATGAATTCCAGAGGCGCGGAGCTTTCACAAAATATAGGCGTCGATTAACCGCGTTGTGACATCAGATCCACGGCATTGAAGAAAGTTGGAGGAAGTTGAATGCATAGCTGTCTGCCGGTGTAATGGAATATATGAAACTTCGCGACTGTTTCGTTATTGGTATCTGTCGGCCACATATGTTTCTATACGTTATAGAGTAGTCCCAACCTCTTAGCAACAACTATTAACGCCTTTCTGGAAGGGGCCCATGTTGGAATCTTTACCCTGCTATTCGGCGATATTAGCTACCATTGATTTTCACGTATTTAATTCGGTTGCACCCGCAAAACGTACCTGTGATTTCTTAAGGCTTCCCTTAATTTCATAGTATAATTTGAGGCGTGACGCGTGAGTATTTTTAACGTGCAAATGCAAAAGATTATGAGAGGTATGGAAATATTTTTAACAAGAGAGATTTGATTTATGGCGATGCTGATTAAATTCATAATTAGAGTATGTGAAACTAATTTTATTTAAGTTTTAAAAAAATTGATCTTTGATAATATTCAATAGGTTTATAATTAAAATCCCATATGGGGTGAATAGAAGGGGACCATAAGCAGAATTAATATAGGGTTGGTGTCGCTGTCTCCTTCCAAGCACTTTTATTTATAAATATGACTTGTGCTAATACGAAGAAGCCATGTGACGGTGAGGTTTGGTTTGGCTACTTGAAGTGCTGGTGGGTTGTTTCTTTGCTCTACAAGAGAATTCAGAGAGGTATATTGCAAAGACACTAGTAGAACAATTTTCGGAGCTAGTATAGAGCTAAAACTTTGATGGTATGTTTGGCATGGAAACTAATTAGGGGAAGTTGTTGGAGTGGACAAAGGAAAATATAGATAAAGGCGGTTGAAAAGGGCCTCTCATTTTGATCGAGCTTGTGATTCTAGAGGGAGCAAGGCGCTTATATGGACTGAAAAGGGTAACCTTCCATCCTTACGAGGTTTCTTTTTTTTTAAGCTTCACATTAAGTCTCTAAATTTTATATGGTATGTTATTGGAAAAAAAATATATTTGCCGGGAATCCTTGCAATGGTTTGATTAGTTTGTGGGATCTAGATTATGAATTCATGTTTTAGCCAATTCCTTGTTCTTATGCATTTGATGGTGATGTCTCAAGCAAGCATCTAGTGAACCAAGCTCTAATCTGTGTAAATGTCTATGTGGTCTCACCTTGGATGTTATTCATGAGTTGTTGTTTATAGTTGACCTGATTCGAGAGTTCTCTGTGAGTAGGTGTAGTTTCCTCTTATTATGGCTTTATTCTCTCTACAATCTGTGTTGGTTGTCTGTGGGCAATTATATCATCATTGTTACAATATTTACTAAGGTTGGTAGTTGTGTACCCTCTGCCTTGGGGTTAAGTCCTATAAGAATTAGTAAAAATGCTCATTGTTACCAGTGGAAGATGGAGCATGAGAGGACGTGCAACATGCACATAGGAGGGGGTTGCAGCCCTTAATGGTGTAATAGAGCTCAATAACAAGAGGCTGCTAAAAGATATCATGCAATGATCCCCCTAATACCCATAATTAAATTCATAATTTAGAATTCCACTTGAATTCCTGACCTAAGAAACACCTAGGGATGATGGACTATTTTGGAGCATTAACCTTGTATTGGAAGATGAAGACTCTGCCAGGCAAGTCTTGATGGATAAACAAGTTGAGAGGTACAACACATTTACTAGGTTGGAGGATGTTAAGAGATACTAGCACGATTAGAGTTATCGTCTAAATAAGATTGCAAAGAGGATTGCACACATTGAGCTTCATTCTTCATTTTCAATGTAAACCATATACTCATACTCCACCAAAATCAAGCGTTAGAGACATAACCCAAGTCACTTCATATACTTGAGTTTTCATGTTCAATTGTAGTTTTTTATTTAAAGTGCGCTCGTAGATAATCTTGTTATGCTTGACTTTGAGTACCTTCTCTATTACTGTATTACCCTATACACTCTCTCCTCTGCTGCCTGTTGTTGTTCCTATCCAATTATTCTATAAATAAATGGTTAAAATTATATAATTGTGAAACTAGGTCTACCTAATACTTAATAACAACATATATTGATAATAAATTATAGATATAATTGATTTCGCTTAATTATCTAAAATAGTACATACAAAATAAATTTATATATAAATATATTCCATAAACAAACAAATATATATATAAACTAAAATCTATAGTATACTCATTCACGAATAAAATTCTTCTTTCAAACGAGGTGGTTGCAGATTGTGCTTTGTTGTATCTAAAAAGAAGTGAGGGGTAAGTTTAAAATGGGAGGAGTTAGGTTAAAAAAAGTTCTAAGTTAAAGTTATTTTAACCATGGGTATTTGATTATTTTAAAGGTATAGGAAAGATAGTACAAGTATATGAAAAGTATTTAATTTTTTTATATTTTAGTAAAAAATAAAGAAATAAGAATTAGAAATACGTATTAAAAAATATTTAATATATAAAAATAATAATAAAAGGACTCATCTTCGCGCATCGATTTTGGAACTGCTAAGTCTACGAAGGCATACATACTCTACCCCATTTAAAAAAAATATTAATTATATAAATAAATTTAAAAATAATACATAGTAATTTTAAAATTATAATAATTAATATATTTTGAAATGGTATTTGTTTTGAATGTTTTTTGAAATAGTATTTATAACTATATACAGATATTTAGTGGATATATCAAGATATTAAATAATGTAATATGAAATATATATTGAAATGTACAATATTAATATTAATACAAATTTGAGAAAATAGTTGTTTATAAGTGAGATTTTTGAAAATATTTAGGGTTTATTTTTCAATTTAATTTGCTTACAATATCGCCAGTGATTTATTGAAATCACTAGTTTGATAAGTGGACTCTTCACAATCAAAATGGCCTAGGGTTTTTGATGGTGGTGAATCCATATATGCAGTCAAAAAATTAGTTTAAACAACACAAATCAAGATTTGACCACACATTTTATCATCAAATTCTGGCTAGAAATCCACTAAAAACCGCAAAAAAGTCTCACTTGTAAACAACTCCCTTAAAAAATCATACATAATCATCTCAATGTCCCTAATTTTATTAATCAAAATTTATAATATAATAACAACACATCTCATAAATATTAGTCAAATGCAAAGACTATTGTCCTTGATGGACAATCCTCTTAGCAATATATTTATCCTTGATGGACAATCCTCTTAGCAATGTATCATCACCGCTAATAAGGGAGGATGAGTGATAAGAACCCAAATGGGAACAATAATCCTATCAATGTCCCATCGCCACTATAAAAGAGGATGAGTGACCATAACTCAAATTTTATATGACAATGGATAAAGACAACATTGTCCACAAGTTTTATCTGTACATAAATGTACATTTTAACTCTTTCAAACCTACATAAATGTACATTTTAACTCTTTCAAACCAAACCAGCCAGAGATAGCCATTTTCACATTTATAAAATTGATATAACCATTATTGGTGCACCACATTTTCATAGGTGCGTAGAAATTTTTTAAATTGGTCTAATCATTATTGTGCACGGGTTGCGTTGAGGAGACGTTAAGGCTACAATTTGGCAAATTGAAACACGTGATTTGCTGACTGTATACATTGTTCTACGTACTCGCGAACCACGTTGCAGAATTAAAAATCATCTTTTTTAAATGAGAGTTATTATTTGTGAGGCTAGTAAGGATACACAGAAACATAAGGTGGGCAAGTTTGGGTTTTGTCTGTATATGTTATAGGGCAGTCCCAACCTCTTACCGACAACCATTAACATCGTGGTGGAAGCCACCCACATGGGAATGTTTACTACCGTTGTGATTTTCAAGTATTTAATTCCGTTGCGCCCACAAAATAGAGCTATGCAATCCTTCGAGACGTGAAGAAGAGTTTTTTAATGATGCATTTTCGTGAAAATTTATTAATAAAAATTAGTGATATTTCCATAATATAGAGATTTAAAATAAAAAGTAATTATTTTATTTAAAAAATATATTTTTTGGATTTTTTTCACCAATAAATATATATAAAATTTAATTTCTATATATATATATATTATTCTTTTCTAGATTTGAATTTGTAAATATGTGAAAAAAGAAAATATTTTTAATTATTAGGTCTACTCAAGCCATACAACATTAATACTAATAAATATTAAAACATGAAACATTCATTAATATGTATAACATTATATTAACATTTTAGTGTCCTTAGTTTTCTAAACTAATTATGGCTGCCCAACACCAAAGCACTTAATATGAAATGAGTTATGTGTATTTGGGTATGCAATATTGATAAGTCATGGTATTAACTCATGGTATTTTTTTGTAAGCTAAATTGTATTTCCTCAACATAACAAATTACGTCATTCCATCTTTCACATGTCACCATTGAAAAACAATACATTTGCTAGAATCCTATTCTCAAAGCCTAGGATTTATCATTGGTTTATCCTTTTTTCCTTTTCTATTTTTGATACCAATCCATTCTAAGGAGTTATTAAGAACAAATGTGTAGGGGACAATGACAACATTTCTTTGAGACAATTCCATTGTCAAAGGTTCTCCCATATTTGTTATGTCATTATCACTATCATAGTGATTAGATTCGTGGAAACATTTGTGCCTACTCTTTCATGAAACAATGATTATGTTTGAGTCCCTTTTTCTTTCATTCGAGGGGTGGACCACTCAACTGAGGGATGGGCTAGCTCTACATGTGGTAGAGCTAAGTCAGTGGGAGTTGAATTAGTGGTATGAGTCTTTTATTGTTGCATGGTGTCCTTCTTGTGAGATGAAGAATTCTTAGCTTATTTTGTATATTTTGGTTATTTCCAACCATGTCTCTTTTTCTAGGGATACAGTTGTTGACAAAAAGGGAAAGCACTCTAAATATTACCAAGTTGGTGACATCTCTTGTAATGGAAGGAAATGTTCTTGTAGTCCACCAATTGGAAATAAAATTTGTCCCTCCAATTGAGGAGGATTTTAACAAGCAGCGCTTTATTGAGATCTAGTTCCACACATATGCATGCAAATGTGACAAAACCCTTCTCATTCCTTTCAGTGTTTGCCTTAATGAATTGGCCCAATAAGTCCCCTATATCAGCTAAGATGTCCAGTCATATCAAATGAATGGAAAGGTTTAGAAGCCTGACCCAAAATGGAGTGGAAAAATTTGTCATAGAAAGAGGATTAAAATCAAGTAGCCATGATTGAAATGTGTAGGTTTTAACCCTGTAAAAAATTACCTAGAAATGAATTCTTAAAAACATAAAAAATTACAATGGCGAGAATGTAATATATACACTGATATTTTATCCTAGAACCCAAAATTGGGAAAACTAGATTGATTTTTCATTATATTCCTTTTAATGTTACAATACATTATGTACATGATGAAGCATTCATAAACACCAATCCATTAAGCATGCATTAGAACATAACCATTGTTCGCTGACCATATCTACGAAATACCATGGACAAAACCATCATGCCCAAAATCGCGCGCAAAAACCATGGGTGGGTCTGCCAACCATCCTTGGGTTCACCCAACTATTATTGGGGATAGTTGTGGAAAAAATATAACACATACTCGACAAAATGAAAACCCAACTAAGCCCTAAAACCTAGTATCATCATCAAATTATATCACATAATATCTTATATCCCATTAAGATTATTCCATATATATACCTCCTAAAACTCCTTGCTAACTCCATCTACCACTCCTCTAACATTCCTTACATCATGTCTCTTCGAAGGCCTTTAGTTTACCTCAACGACACCATATTGGACCAACTCCTCAATGCTTCACTCCTAAAATATACTCCCAATGCTTCCTTCTAGCACTCCTCTTCTAGTGCTCTCTTCTTTTTTTACTCTAACACTTCTAACTCTCCTCAAGCTAGTGCCTACCTCCCTTGCCTCTTCGATGCCTAATCATATCCCTAATTTTGGCTCTTCTTGTAGCTATCTCTTCCCTTTTCTAATATACTCTTTTGGATCCATCCTTTTGGCTTCCTCCTAACCATAGCTCATCTTTTCCCCTTCTCTTCATCCCCCCAATCTAAGTGGTGATTTAATCTTCCATTTTTTAGGTTTGATCCTCATCAAACCCTTCTCCACAACCAACATTTTAATCCACAATGGAATTTGTGCCAAGAACATTCCTTGATGATTGTTGCCAAATTTCTATTCAACAGTGCTAAAAGATTCACTGTACTCCATTGTAAATTAAATCAAATCGTTCAACAATGATAAAAGGTTCACTAGAATCTACAATATATTCAACCAAATAACCCTCTTTTACTTGCTCAAACTATAATTCAATGGCTAGAGTTTACTTGTTATTGAGTTTCTTTATCCTATCAATCTTTTTGTCTCCAAACCACCAGTTCTTAAACCCATCCCAATAAGTCAATGCCTATTTATTTCTTTAACCACTCCAAGAGAAAACAAGGGAACTCTACAAATAAAGTCTCGTGAAGATTAATGTAAACACACCTTTACCTCTATTTCCCAAGGTTAACTCTTAAGTTCCTTGTCTCTTATTTGGAAAATCTATGATTTTTCATTGCAAATTGGTCCTATATGTCCTCTCATTGGGACTGCTACCTCATCTCCTGGTGCAACAGCTCTAACCTTAGGTCACACAAAAGGAATAAAACTCAACAAAAGATAATACCAAACATACGCAAATAAAACTCTTCAACAAATGATCCATTAATCAATAAAATATCTACAGGAGAAATCATGGCCTCTCATTCTTCACACTCACTCACAAACTTCTACATCCCCATGCTTCATGGGCTCCTCTTAATTTATACAAATGGATAAGAACCCAAGTAGTTTCTAGATCCCTTACCAAACTCCAACAATATCTCTCTTGATCCCTAAAATCTCTCATCCAAATCCTAAAAATCCTTTAATTCCACTTTTAACTCAACTAATCCTCTATTCCAGGATCCCCTAATCCCTAAGATCTCTATGATATCTTTACAAGTCTATCATCACTCATATTCTCTCATAATTGAGAATATTTACAATTAAAACCTCACACATATATTTTTCACTCAATTTATTAAAAATATACAATTAGGTTAAAAACATCACACCCCCTAAGTCAACCAAATATGCAATGATTTTTTGAAGCAGGGTGCTCCTACATCAGACTCCCGATGTAGAAAAGAAAATTTCTTAGACTCTTGCCTATGAGGGCTGTCACTTTTCTGTATTAATGTGACAACTACAAGTCTCAATGACTTGCTACCTCCAAGATTTCAAACTCTGTTTTGCTACTAGTCCTTCAGTCTTTCTTCTTGATGTTGTTTCCTTAAATATTCGATTTCAATATCCAATATAGTTTCTGATTGAATTTTATTGTTACAAGATTGGCGTAAAATTTGTTGATTTGAAGGCATATTGTCACATTCTAACTTTGGATTATCAAAGCATTCTTCTAGAAACTTTAATTGTTCTACAATATTACTCATGTTGACATCTGAAATTATTTGATGATTATCAACAACTTCAATTATTTGTTCATCTTCAACATCTTCAACATGTCCTGCATCCAAAAACAAGCTATTAGTTTTTAAAATACAAGACCTTTTAGCCTTATTTGATGCTTCAAGCACCAGGTCTTCATGCTGTTTTGAATCCTTCATATGATTTAGAAGTTTCTTTGTAGATTTCTCCTCTATATCTTCATTACTTTAAAAAAGCAATGGGCCATGTTCGGGTTCACATACCAAAACTTCATTTACTCTGAGTAACTCTTCCTTCAGTTGAGCATTCAATTTACACTCCCGCTTCACTTGCAATCTATGCCATTTGACTTTTCTTTTCATAATCCATCCATGTCTCTGTCTTTGTAATAGTTATAGCAATATGTCAAGCTGTACCTTTAATTCAACAATCTCTTTCTCTTCATCAAAAATGCCAACTTCTATGGCATTATCATTTCCTTTCTCTGGAATTTGCACCTTCTGTCGTGAACTTCATCTTGTTCACTGTAACATGTAATTTTACCAAGTTAACTCCTCTGAAATTGGTCAATGGTTCCTTTCACTTGAACCTTACTTGTGAGCACACCTTGCTCCTCTTGAAACAAAAACTGTTGTAACTCTTCAACACTTTGACGAGACTTTGGGTGTCGGGCTCTACCGATCATACATCCATTACATTCAAAGACTCAATTTTTTTACTTGACTTGACTTGAATTTTTGACACAGACTCTTAATTTAACCTTAACTTTTACATAAATGGACCTTGAGTTGAATTTTACATTGAAAGACTCTCTCACTTCAACTCTATTCTCTAGAAAATCATATTTCATAACTAAATTTGCCCTTTACAAAAGCCCCAAAAATAACATAAACTCCTTTCCACACTTTTAAGGTTCTCATATAAATCCTCTCTCATAATTCTTTAAAATCTCTCCTATAAATATTCTCATTAAGTCTCTCATGGAAACACTCCACTTATTCTCTCACATTCCACTTACTATCTCTCTTTTGTTCATAAACTTAGATGCTTTACATTCAAGAATAATTAAGCTCAACAGAGAATGTTTCATTGATAACTATTTGAATTACTTTATGAAGGTGTTCCTTTTAGGCATGTACTTTTATGAAAACACTCATTAGTATCCCCACATAAAATGTATCACTTATTCCTCCATAAAATGTATGCCACATATTCCTCCTTATTGTATAGCATAAAGATTTTATTTAATTTACCATAACATAAAGAAACCTTTACGCTTTACCACCATATTTAAGCGGCTCACAACAAGCTTGATTTGTTTTTCATAGACACTTTGGCACACGGCGTCAGTGCTATCTCTTCCAGCTTCCAGAGCACCTTTTACAGACGCACAATTCATTCGAGCTTACATCAGTTAACAGCTAAGTCAAATGACATGGGGACGCGGGATTCGTAGGATTGGGGATTCGAGTGTCAGATTCGGACACGTTAACCCCCCAGAATAAGACACGTAGGATTTGTTATATATTATTTTATTAATTATATATATACATATATTAAAAACTAGATATTTCTTACACAAAGTCTGATTAACTATATAAATTCATTGATTTCAAACATAGATCTTCATCTAGATGTTAGTTTTACTGCTTACAAAGTAAGTTAGTAACATTATAGCATGCATAGTACATACAAAATTCAAATATTTGCATAAACCCTCACAAACCTCATAAACCCTCATGAACTTCATAAACCCTCCATCATAAACCTCATAAACCCTCACTTTTTTGGGATTTGAATCCCAAAATCGAGACACAACTGGGATTCGATGGTGTCCTGTTAGGACACGTGGTGTCCCATTTTAAGATTCAAATTCCCATCGAATTGTGTCAGATTCGTGGGATTCGCACACGTGGCCTGTTTTAGACGAATCCGGTTTCATAGGTTAACAAAATTCTAACGTTCGATGTGACACAGGTAAATCTAGTACAATCAAGCCATACTCTTCCTCTATCGAGTCTGAACATTAACTCTGCTAACAAAATTTGCACAATACAACAGTGGAAAATAAAAATATAATATTGTTCCACAATAAAGCACCACAACTATCAACAATTCCCACGTATTCTTCCATGGAGAATTTTTTTTACAAGTCATTCATCTTGGATAAATTATATGATGCCATGAACCACCCTATCACGTACAACATGCTTAAAATATGCAAGACTTCAGCTGACTAGTCACACATTCACAGTCTATTCAGCAACTCAGTTGTCTCCGATGTAATCAATATGCGAGCTCTAGACTTCATAATAATTCACACATTCAATGCAGAGAAGAATTAACACATATAAATATTTACCGTGCTTGCAAAGGTAGTGTTTCTCTGTGATACCTCAGGCTTCCTCCTCACAATTTTTTTGCAGATACTAGGTTCTCCAGGAGCACAAGCCCACCAATGAAAGCAACATTGCAGCTTCCTCACGCTGTTGCAATGAATGGTGGCTCTAATTCACGAGTTGAATTGACGAATGTTTTTCAGCAATACCAAGCTTATTGCTCACTTAAACCACATAGATCATAATATCACTTTTCACTCTTGAATTTACCAATTCAAAGACGAATTTGTGAGACTTTCTTTTGGCTCATACCAAGAGCTACGTTATTCCACTTCTATTTTCATGGTGATTTCTTGAGTGATGGAATGCATCAACACTGGAAAACATTTCCTCATTATGAAATTAAACAAAAACACATTCTCTAGAATACTTTTCTCGAGGCTACATCCCAAAGGTTAGAAGAAATAATTGCCAGTCATGACGTGCCACTATCAGGAAGCATTTAACATCTTTGTGCACCGAATTAATTCAAGAAAAATCTAGTCTATCCATACCTTTACAAAACACAATATCTCGGAGGCAAAATCGATAGGAAAATCGTGTCAATGGCAACAAGGTTTTTCACAGTGTTTAGGCATATTTCTATCTCCGCACTTCATCATGGCTTGCCAACACTGTGCTTTCTAGAATGAGCCACACATTTCACTATGATTTAAACTCAAATCGGAAAACTCAGTAATCAATGCAAGGCATTTCTCCTCACATTAAATTTAGCATGCCGAACACAACGCTCCAACATTGCAGAATGGAATACATAGAATGAATGCTTTTGTCAAATGAGTTTAGGCCTCAGTCCAACAAATATAACTTACAACGATGTGCCAAGCTTGAAGGAAGATTCAGCTCTTGATATAATTTGAAAGACAAAAATGATGATCTAGATAAATACAAAGCTAATGTGCGTTCAATGAGCTCAACTCTTTGTCACTCGTGGTTCTCCATTAATCACCACGCTTCCAATGCATCTTTTACCTTGTTGTCACACAAATTTCGAGTTAATTATTCTATGTTCCTCTTTATCTACACAGTTGATGATCATAAATGATTTCTGCTAGCTTTCCCATGTTGCTCCGATCTCTCCACTTTCATCCACAAGTTAGAAATTTCTTAGAGACAATGGCTCTATGACTAAAATCAACACAACACAAAATTCACAAATTTTGGCTCCGATACCAAAAATGGTGCAGCAGCTCTAATCATAGGTCGCACAAAAAGCGTAAAACTCAACACAATATAATACCAAACATACGCAAATAAAACTCTTTAACAAATGATTCATTAATTAATAAAATATCTACAGGAGCAATCATGGCCTATTCATGGCCTCTCATTCTTCACACTTACTCACAAACTTCTACATCCCCATGCCTCATGGGCTCCTCTTAATTTATACAAATGGATTAGAACCCAAGTAGATTCTAGATCCCTTAACAAACTCCAACAATATCTCTCTTGATCCCTAAAATCTCTTATCCAAATCCTAAAAATCCTCTAATTCTACTTTTAACTCAACTAATCCTCTATTCTAGGATCCCCTAATCCCTAAGATCTCTATGACATCTTTACAAGTCTATCATCACTCATATTCTCTCATAATTGAGAATATTTGCAATTAAAACTTCACACAATTTATTAAAAATATACAAATAAATTAAAAACATCACCCCCCCAAATCAACCAAATATACAATGATTTTCTGAAGCAGGATGCTCCTGCATCATCTCCTCATCCTTAGAAAAGATTGCAATCGTTTGTCCCAACAATGGAACCATTTGTTTGTTTGCAAGATTAGAATTAGGGTTCAATCTCCTTGCTTAGAAAAATCCCATAAGAATCAACACTTAAATCCCAAAATGTTGGGGAATGTCTCACTTGAGACTCTTATAATAATTGTAAGAGTTTTATATCAAGATCTTCTGTAGAGGATGAAGTATTCTAACTTAACACGAGACTTCCATATTTTAACTAGACTTATAAAGATTCATTAAATATGTAGGAAATACTACAATAAACACCTAAAGAACACCAATTAAATCATACAAGACTCATATAAGCCACAACTAGAAATATATCACATTCTTTCATCTTCGAAATAAGATATTTACATGAAAAATTTGAGATACATTCACCATTACAAACCCTACGTGCTCTACATAGTCAAATTAGATATTTTAGGCTCTTCTTCACCCCATGCAAGATTTACCTTGTTGACTAATATTTACCACATTCATTCATTAAGGGGGTTTTTAAATTTTGAAAAATAGTGTCAATATATTATAGGTATTGGTGGTTCGAGGGTTATAGATATTCGGGGATATCGAAAGGGGTATTTGTAAAAGTAGGGATACTTATTAAAAATAAAGGTTATTTTTATTAGAAAGATGTATTGGGATGGGGGTTCAACAAAAGGATTACAAGAGGTTTTTCTCAAAATCTATTGATATTATGGGAATTATTTAATATCTCGTGAATGTAGGTGCCATTACATGGTTTGACTAAGTGGAGACCCCATGCTTCTCATCTAAATTTGTTTTCTCTCTTTCTACCCTAATCTTATAAGGAGTTACAAAAAGTTATATATCCTTGATTTATATCCTTTTTATTGATTTTCTTCGTGGGGACTGTTAGCCATGATTTTATTGGTGATAACCCTAGGATAAATTTTTGTCCATGATGGTCCTTAGCTAACAACGAGCAACCCCTCACAACCACTAACTAGCTTGATGTGCCATTTCTCTGCCACCGAAGCCATCCATGTGGTCCTTCACCCATCTATCATGATCATATGTTTGAAGGTGGGCCTCTGAAACCTAAAGGTATGCCTTTTTATTTGGTAATTGAGTATTATAGTTTATTTTTCATGGAAAATTTTGGCATGGATTAATGGGGGGATTCGACAAAAATAGTGGTCTAGGTATGTGCTCTTGTCCCTTAGGTCTCTTTTGGGATGTTAATCTTGCACCCTAGTCCCATGGGATCTCTTTTACTGACCTGTTGGATTTAAGGATCGTACTAAATGGGAAACCCTAATTTTGGTTGTGTGGTCACACTCCCCGATTCACACATATTACTCCCCTTCCACTCATTACACCTCCAATCATGTCTCCTCCCACCCGGGTCCACATTTCCCACTCGGTCCACATAGGGACAACCACCCCCTCCCCTTGCCCAACATCTTGGGTCAGGCTTGGAATGATGCCCGCAAGTTGATCCATCTAAAAGAAAAAGAAAAAGAATAATTGGGCACATTCAACAGGAAATTGTACCACAAAATGAAAAACATGGTCGGGACAAAGGCATTTACTATGTGGAAAAAAGCCGTGACATGATCTCTACCCCATTCCATGGTCATCACCTTAGTTCCTACATGGCTCTTGATGAGCCTCCTTTATCATTCAGGAACCCATGATTTTCCCAAACCCTGGTGGGTGATGAACTGCCCCACCTTATAAGGGGGTATCCACTGCTATACTTTATGCATCATGCTCTCATTACTTAGAGCCCCTAGTAGTTAACCAAAGAAAATATTAAAAAGGAAAAAAGCATATGAAGAAGGGTGGAAAAATCAAGGTTAGGGTAACTCATGCACCACGATTTCTCTCTCCTACACATTATTTACCCAAGTATGGGTTTCACTTTTATTAGCTACCCTTGTACCATAGAATGTGATCTAGGTTGCCCCCTTTCATTCCCTACTCCATTCCATCATTATTTCACATGCCACCACCATTTGAAGGATGTAACACGAACATACCCATGTAGGCATAAGAGAAACAAGTAGAGGTGAATGTTATTTTTCTTCAGAGTTTGTCAGAGTTGCATCAAGAAGGGCCACATCGGATCAGCCATGGACATGAAGATAAAACTAATGGGGCATATGGCAGTAGGTATCCTAGTAGACACAAGTTGGATAGATCTGAAACGATCAGAGATGGAAGGTTGTTGGATATTCTGGATAGGAGAGGTGATAGACACAAGAACTATTCTAGTTTTTTTTTTTTTTTTTTTTTTTTTTTTTTTTTTTCTGACAAGCATGATGATCACAATCATTGTCATCTTTATAGGAGGAGTGATAAGGGATAATTTCTAGATGAGTTTAAGAAGGAAAAGACACCTACCTCCGATGGATAGATGAAGAAATCATAGGATGTAGAGGCATGGTTGCTTGGTATGAAGAAATTTTTCCGATTGCATGATTATTTTGAAAATGTGAAAGCAAAGATAGCCAATTTTAGTCTCAAAGGTAAAGCGGATATTTAGTGGGAAGACACAAAGAATGTCAAAGGTATACATGAGTAATATTTGACTTGGCATGTGTTTGAAAGGCTCTTCAAGAAGAAGTACTTGTCGGAGAGGTACTACGATGACAGGGCTAAGGAGTTTTATGAGTTTTGGATGGGTTATATGACAGAGGATGACTATACTTGCAGGTTTTTGGAGTTGTTGAGATATGTGCCTCACATCAAGGAGGAGAAGGCCAAGGTTTAGAGATTCATCAGTGGATTTCCAGTTGCATATAGAGATTGGATTGAGTTTGATGAGCCTAGATTGTTGAAGGAGGCCATCTGAAAGTTCAAGCATTATTATGAATATTCAAAGCACAAAGTTGAGCCTAAGCATGACTTGAAAAGAAATGAGAAAGCTAAAGGAAAATGGCCACCAAAGAGAAGAATACTTCAAGATGTAGGTGAGAAAGAAAATGCATTTTCTTACAAGAGGTTCAATATAGGGTGAGAAGGGACATGGAGAGCAGCAAGCTAGAGGCGGTGGTAGGGAACAATTATAGTGTTGGATATGTGGTAAGGATCATCATAAGGGGGATTATTTGTAGTATTAGAGTGGTAGTAGACCCCATATATATAGTGCTCAGGATGCGCATACAGTTGGTGATGTTGGTCATAACATTCCTCGTATCTATGCAGCTGTGGACAACAAGCACGCAGATCATCAGGCATTGATCATTGAGATGGATGGTAAGCTTTGTGATCAAGTTGCTTCTATTTTGATTGAAACTAGATCTAACTATAGTTACATTAATCCTAACCTGGTGGATAAGTGTGGTTTGAGGAAAGAAGTGCATGCAGAATCTTGGTTGGTACAATTGGCTATGGGTACAAAGAAGAAAGTTCACCATTGGGTAAGAGCTTCCGCATTTGAGTTAAATGGTATGCCTAAAACAACACACTTGAATGTATTGCCATTGGGATCATATAGTATGCTTTTGGGTATAGATTGGGCATACCTTCACAGAAACAAATTGGATTTCTTCGACAAGGCCATTGTGTGTGTGGATGATAGTGGGGAAAAGAGGAATTTGCAAGGGAAGAAGAAGCCTAAATCAGTGAGGATGGTTACCGCTATGCAAGCTAAGTGCAGTGTTGGGTTGTGTTATATTTTTTCCACGACTAGCCCACGTAGTTAACCAGGGGTTAGAGGGGGGGAGGTCACAGGGGGTTTGAGGGGCACCGGTGACCCCACGTCGCCCCGGAATATTTTGGTTTTGGATCCTATGTTAGGTTCGGCGGACCCACCTATGGTTTTGTGCATGATTTTCGCACATGTTTTTCGACGTGATGGTTTTCGGTCCATGGTATTGGATGCTTCGACATGTATAAATATGTATTGTAACATTGAAAGGAACATAATGAAAAATCAACCTGGTAGTCCTAGTTTTGGGAGCCAAGGGAAAATCTCTGTGTATATGTGTTTTAAGTGTTGTGCTCTCGCATTGTTTATTTTTTGTGTTTTAGAATTCGTATGCAGGTAATTACTGTACGGGGTTAAAACCTACATTTGGTTTCAGAGCTGTTTTGGCTTCAAGGGGATGCCTTTGTTGCTGAGAGGTTTCACTCGAGCTTGTGGTAGACCCTGTTCAGTGGGAGATCTATGAGATCGATTCTAGTGGTGAAAAAAGATGGCGAGCAGTGGAAAGATAGAGATCGAGAAATTTAATGGTCAGAGTTTTGAGTTGTGGAAACTCAAGATGGAGGATCTGTTGGTGGATAAAGATTAGTGGATCACGGTAGATCTGGGTACTAAACCAACGGGAGTGTCAGATGAAGAATGGAAGAAGTTGGATCGGAAGGCAAAGAGCACAATAATATTGTGTGTCTCAGATTCAGTGTTGCTGAATGTATCAAGGGAAGCTACGATGAAGGCTTTGTGGGACAAGTTAGGGAATTTGTACCAATCTAAGTCTCTAGTGAATAAACTGTTCCTGCGGAAAAAGCTGTATAACCTGAGGATGAAAGATGGAGACTCGGTATAGAGCATCTTATGCATTTAATACTTGGTGAAGTCAGTTAGCATCTATTGATATTATTTTTTTCAGATGAAGATAAGTGCATCAGTTTGTTGTGTTCTCTACAGATTCGTGGATAGTCTGGTTATTGAATAGGTAGCAATGCAACTACCTTGAGTTTATTGAAATAGTCCAGCCTTGCTGATGGAGGAGATGATGACCAAAAAATACAGAGAGCCAGAATGGTGATGCCTTGTCTGTATAAGGAGCGGTCCCAAAACAGAACAAAAATAAGTCATTGAGTGGAGTCTAATCTCTAGGAAACCTGTAAGGTGGTGGCGGAAATGTAGAAAGGAAGGCACTTTTAAAAGGACTGTAAATCTAAAGCTCCTGACAAGGAAAGGGATTTGATGAGGCTCCTTCTGCAGAGGCAAAAACCACCTCAGATGAAGTGGGACGTGTACTTGGCTTCTTCAAGTACAATGTAGATCATTAGGGTTGGTTGATTGACTCAGTGCATCATTCACTTCACTCCCATAACAATGGTTTGTGAGTATGAGAATATATGGTGGTGATGTCTTCCATTCACTTCTTGCTGGCGAGTCTTGCTCTTATCGACTACAAAACATTTCTCTGAGGGTAGATCTAGAGCCGCACCCTAGCTCTATTTTTGTATTGGTAGGTCACCTTGTGCTCAACATCGATTAGTATCATGGGTCTTTTACTGAGTGGTTTCCCTTGTGTTCGACATCAACTTTCATTATCACACATTGGTATTCGTGAAATACCTTGGTTTCGATTTGACCCTATTGGTGGATTCCTCGCCTCTGTGACAACTTTCATTATTGGTTGGTTCAGAGGGTTTCTATCGTGCTCTAGCCACATCTTGTGTACACCAAAAATGTGGTTCGGTTGGGTTACTACATCTTTATTCGTCTGATTCCTTCCACATTATTGGCCTACATGTTACATTCACGCTAGATTGATGAAGGATTCCTTAATGCCTTCCTTCTAGCGGATCTTTTCCCATCGACTTCAGCTCATTGCTCTAAGAAAGAGATCTAGAGTCCATTTGGTAGTACCTTAGGGTTTGCAGTCACTAGTGGCAGACTCCTTCACTATTGTCAGTGGGAAAACATCATTGTCTCCTGATTGATAGATTCTTCCAAGTGTTCAACTACAACTCATTTATTCGCACTTGTTAGTTTGTACTGGGTACCTTGGCTCTCATCATCATTATCAGTGAGTAGCGTCATGTTTGTTAATGGTATACATCAATGACTGGTAATCAAATGATTTCTCACATGGTCGAGCTCAGATCATTTATTCCCATTGTGTAGAAATGTACCACGGTGGTCGGTGAAGACCTTAAGTTTGCATCAACATTTCTTGGTTCACTTGTCGGTTGCTCCTGTTTCTGCTAGTTGACACCATCCACCTTATATGTTGTAGTTCCTTACAATGACATCTTATATGTTGGAACCCGAGTTGCAGTGTAGTACCATTTATTCCACCATTTGACTTGGTACTTTTTGGTCAACTTTATGACTTCAGTGATCAACTTCATAATTCAACATCATTGATCAGTTCTTTATATGTGATATTCATTAATGTACTTATTTGGATATGATCAGATGATCCATTATGTATTTTAATTTCCTTTATACTTGTATGCATATTGGATTCACTTTAGTAATTGACACGCAGACATGCTTTACTATCTCTGAGCATGGGTATGCTCGCCTCAGACAATAATTTCTTTCTGATCTCTTTCACTAGCTTGGCAGGCTGAATTTTGGTGAACTCCTCCTCAGTCTTGGCATGATTCCTTCTATACACTTAATACATTTTAGCCATCATGTACCCATTCTAACCTCATATATTAGGGGGTGTCTATTATAGCACCATTTACCACTCTTGGTAGATCTGATGCTATGATTATGGCCTAAGGAAACCCTTCCTTTCTAGACTTGGTCCAAAATCTAAAAGACAATGTTTTATTTCCTATATGCTACTTTTCCCTGTGATAAATCGTGTATACGCAGGTTAGCATATACCCAACCCGTGTACATGTGTTAAAACACTTAAAAATAATAAATTTCCTTATTTTTGGGCAGAGTTCACGGGTTTTACCTATTACTCACTTCATATAGCCCGTGGCCCAACTGTTTCCCAACTAAAGATAATAATTTGGAGAAGTATAAATAAACCTCCATGGGAAGGCCTTAAGGGAGGAGAGGAGATATTGATATTATATTTGGTTGATCCCTCATCGAGTCTGATGAAATCCCTATGCCTCCTGCACTCCCCAAAGATTTAGGAAACTGTTGTTTCCTCTTTTGAGATATCCTTCATCCTTCTTGAGATATCCTTGTGTATGATGATGGAGGAATATTGCTGAGGACGGGAAAGGACAGATTCAGAGGACAATTTTGCTTGGAGTTGAAGGAACAATCAGGTTGTAGTTTTCCACCTTTCTTGTAGGTTACATCAATAAAGAAATGATGTTCTATTCCTGATATTAATCATGTTTATGCATTTATCTATATTGTGATTTGTTTATAAATATTATATTAATGCGTAATTGTTCATTTGTTTATATGATCTAATGTATATATCATGAATATGCTTTACATTTCTACTACTGTATATGCTTTTCTTGAATAATTTACAGGTTTCAAAGGCATCAGGAGAAGTAGAGGGTTTGCACCCTCCAAGATCTACCAAAATGTAGGACCTCTGGGTAAGGACACTTCTTCCTAGTTCAACAGAATAAGCATTTAGATTGTTTGTCTGAGCATTTCTTGCTACTATTTTCCCTTCGCTCTGTTGGGGTTTTCAACCCAAGACCCTAAGGTGTTCTCACCCGCAACAATCGAACAATCCTTTGATGATCTGGTTCAGATGAATAAGATGAAATCGTTAAAGGGATCAATCTCCACTTGCCCATATATTTCTCCTCTTAGCTGGCACCTCCGATCTTGGTAAACCATGGAATTGACTACAGAAGCATAGATTAGCTGCAGAATCAGCGAATTCAGTAGCCAATAAAAATATTAACTCAATAATAAGGAAAATTATTAAATATGAAAAATAAAACAATTAAACACCTTACCATGTCAAAAAAATTGTATTTTGATGCTTATTGAATTGAATATGATGGTCAAGGAAGGGAAACAATAGGTAAGGGAGAGTGTCAAAATGAAGCAGTCATGAGGCTCAACGTTCCCCCACACGGAGGCCAATGCATGCCCTCATGCAAAAATTCAAAACTGAAATCTTTCTCTATCACTTATCTCTCATCAACTTGGGCTAGAACATCCAAGTTTTTCCTTCTTATCTTCTTTCTTACAACTGTCATTTTGGGCTTCTTCACTAAAATCCCGCATTTTAGACTCATGATCTTCTTTCTTAGAGATTCATTGTTTTTCTTTAATTTCTTATTCTTTTCATACCATAAGCCCATATGTAGAAGAATGTAATCATTCTCAGTCCTTTGTATCTCATTCTTCATCTTTAATGTCTCACGTTCTTTCTTCAGATGTCTATTCAATGTCTCCAACTCAAAGACTTCTTGTTTCAGAGTTTTCACGAGTGGAGGTTCTTGTGGACTGTTAGAATGGATTTATTTTTCATGGCCTATGGGACAAGATGCCTTTTCTACGGCTCTCCTCTCTAGAGACTTAATGTAGTCATAGATTTCTTGCTGTATTGGATCTATTTTTGGTGTTTTTCGACCTAGGCTATGAACAGGTGAGATGATAGTAGGTGATAGTAGGTGATGATAGTAGATTTTTGAGATGGGTTTTTATTAAGCCTCACAATTCTTCTTATATTTGATGGAAGGGGGCTATTAGTTTTAACTTTTTTCTTTTCTATTTTAGCTTCCTCTATTTTCTTGGATGTGCTTTCTTCTTTTTTACTGGCTTTCTTTCTTCTAATGTATTGCCTTTTAAGGCTTCCTAAATTTTTTTCTATAGGAGTCTCATCTTCTGATTGTTCTTGTGGTTTTTGTTGAGGTAAATTTTTAATAGGATTCTCAGATATCCTCTTCTTTCCTCTTGTTTCTTTGCTACTGCTAGGTTACTCTTGATCCTCCTCTTTAAAATTATTTCTAAATAGGAAGCTATCCCAATTATCTCCTATTCTTTCAAGACAAAATTCAATGAGTATTTTTAAAAGTTCGTGGTGATACATAGTGTTTTCTATGAATTGGATCCCTTTTTAAACATTCCTAGACATTTTCCTTAAGCTATTTAATAGAAAATAAGGAAGATTGATTTCATTCGCTTCGAGAAAATGCATCATCAAACGAATGTGGTAAAAGAACATACAACCAAATCTTCCTTCATAGATGACAAATTTCTGAATTACTAGAGACAAATTTCTCCATTTACCATTAAGTGCTGTACTGGGAATTCCTTTCTAAAAAATAGTGATACCCATACTTGGGTTTTTCAAGAAAGTCTTCCATTCTTCTCCTTCAATACCCCCGTTCTTGAACCATTTCTCTCCAACTCTTGACAGTCCGGTGGCTTCATCAATAAGAGATTCTGTCACTGCAAACTTGATGTATCCAATTTCAACCTCTACACCATCAAAATATTGGGAAAATCATTTGGTTACTTCCTTGTTAAAACCATCAAAATTTTCCACGAACTCTAGCCACTTTGCTTTCTGCAACATTTCCTTCACCTGTGGATATCCTTCCATGATTTTTCTTCCATTTGGTTCTGTTATTACTATGATGCCCATGGTTGAGAAGTTTTACCTCAGAATTCACTTGGCAGTGTATGAGTGAGGGTTTCAGGATAATGACTTCGGTGAGAGTATAAACAAGAGCGAGGGGAAAACCAAGTGAAGTGAACATTAGGGTATGAATGGATGTGAGTTGGGTGATTCCAACAATGAATTTAGAATTTGATACGAGTGTTGTGTAATGATGAGGGATAAATTGTTGATTTATGGATTTTTATTTGATATGACAACATATTTCATCTCACTTTCAGTAATGATAGTTTTTGAACTGGAAATATATTGTCCATATAATTCATACACTAATGTTTGACCCTTATTATTAAATTAAATATTTTCATACCTTTTGAATTGATAATTCTAACATTTTATTTCTCTTTTTTGTATTGCCTTCAGGCGCTTCCAAGGATTGACTTAATAATTTCTTTAATTGCTCCAATCAGTAGTCCCTGTCAAACATCAACTGTATGTTACGAAACCAGCTCACAAAAAGAAAGAAAATATAGTTGAACGCCTTAGACCTCAGCCTCTTTGTTGCACAAAAATTGTCACTTTGAAATTTTGCAATCAATATGAGTCTATCACCACTCATACTTTCCTCCTTTGCAAGTCTTCAAACCTCAGTTCTTCATATCAAGCCTTGAAAATAAGAGAAAGACCTTAAAAATTTCTAAAACTCTTGTTTCACACTTTCTCTTAGTATTACTTGCGGTACCGCACCTATTGGTCATGTCCCCTGCGCACCTGACCGCTCTATATTTGTGTCATGGGTGTGAACCCCTGTAAAAGTTAAAAAGGCGCAAGTACATTCTTAAAAAATCACTTTGAGTCATTTTTGGAAGCTTCTAGAGGGAATCTTGCAGTGACAAGTTCTCTCCTTAAGGGTTCATGCATCCCATACCTTAAGGAGCTAACCCCTTGATGTGAGGAGCTTATCCCTTTGAAGGAGGACTCTATCCCTTCAATGGTGACCTGTACCTCCTTCCTTTGCACTATAAAATGAAGCATTGGGCTGGTTACTTGGGAGGTTGAAAGCTGAATATTTTTTAGGGTAAATGCTGCAGGAACTTAGTCTTCCTACTTGAGCTTTTGAGAGGAGATATTAAATACCTTTTGATCTCATTTGGAAGAGATTGAGGCTTTTCAAAGTAGAGGAGATTCTTGTTTGGACTTTGGGAAGAGCTTATATAGCATCAAGGCACCAAGGTTGTAAAGTTCTTCTATTTCAAAGTTAATACAATCAAGTTTATTTTTCTCAATAAGCTGTGTTTTATGGTTTATTTCATGGATCCTTGATCACCATGATGAACATGATTTATTATATTAGCTATGCAGGTGTTATTTGATGTGTACTTGTTTGTGATTGCAGGTTCTTAAAAGAAAACTCTTTTGGAGTTGTTGGAGCATGGCTGCCACAAACTAGCGTTGGACTTAAGGTAGGGTCTAAAACACCTCTTTAGTTTTTATTAATGAATCGCAATATGTTTAGAGAAAGATAGATTTGCTTGTCCTGCTTGTTGCTAGATATCAGTTGATACTAGTGAGATCGGTCTTGTCCGCAAGAACAATTTATCCGACCAACAAATTGGCGACTCCGCTGGGGATGTTTTTTAAATTTTCCTTTGTCTTTGACTTGAGAAACTTGATTTATTGTTTTTGGTTTTTTGCTTGATGTGTGTGGGATTGGGTAGTTTTTAGGTCATGGATTATTTTTTGTTTTTTAGAAATTTTTACGGGGACCGCACATTCTGTTTGTATTACAATGCGGACCTCTCCGCGCTGTTACTTTACTGCACAGAGTGGTACCGCATCTGGTTTTACTGGAGGCCTACGGACCCTGTCAATTTTTTTTGAAAAACCTAAAATCTTTTCATCTAGTTAAGTTTAGGTTCTGTTTATTACTTTTAGTCTCTGCCCAGATCTGCATATATCCTGTAAAAAGTCTCTCGTGAGTAAGTTCCAGTGGTGTTCTGTTTTAGATGAATTTCTAGAAGTTTTTGCATGCCTGGATTGGTTTCCACTCGGTCTTTGTAGTGACTTAAAGATTAGAAGCCTAAGAAACCTTAGATCACCCTAGTATCTTTTGCCTTCTTGATGAGTCTGGCTGGTTTGTGAGATCTTCCTTTGGTGAGAAATAAATTTCGTTTCTCTTTGCAAATCTTTGAACGAACTTAGTCGTAAGTTGTGAATTTCATTTTTATAAAGAAAACATAGCTGGGTGTTTTTTGATTGATTTGTTATTCTAAACGAATTAATCCTTATTTTACTGAATAACTAAGTAAAACATACTCAAAAACATTTGAAGCTTTTGTTTCGATTAGGTTTTTAGAAGTTTAGATCTCAAGATTAGATTTTTCATAATTTTGAGTGTGTTTTCTAGAAATTATAGATTCTCTTTTGGAAGAATTGTTTTCTGTATTTTTGAGTGTTGAAAAGAAAAGGGATTTATTTTGTGAGCATAATTAGTAGTTTCGTTTTGAGTGTATTGAAAAAGACAAAATTTTTTTTCTTTTCAGTTATATGTTGAAGGAAAGATTTGTTTTTCAAGGAATTGCATTCTCAACTCTTTCTTTAGTTAGAGATTCATTGAAAAGAAAAACAAATTGTTTATCATATTAGGTGCATTTTTTTACTGTTTTTGGAGTCAGGTCTTCACACCATCAAAGTTTCATCTCCGTACCTATTGACTTAAGAAACAACCAACAAAAATAACACTTAATTAAAATTCATCTAGCAATCTTTTTATTTCTAGGGCTCTTATCACCAACATAGCTTAGGCTAGTATCTTGGAGTAGGAAGTAATTAACTCTCCAAGATAGTTAAAACAAACAAGTAGCTGTATCTTGCGGTAGGAAATAAATCCAATTGTAATTGATATAATCTGGGAAGATCCTCTTAAAGGAGTCAATCACGAGATCATGTCCGAACCTTTGAGACAATCAAGTCTGTCTCATTGGGAAAGATAGAATATTTGCGCATATTATAAATGGTAAATCTCGGATTAACCATTGTTGAGGAGCCTAGGGTCACTTGTTGGTAAATCTCAGATTAATCATGTCGAGAAGCCTTCAAGGGGATTGAGCTTTGCTACTCTGCCCTTGCGCGTAGATCAGATCGTAGACTGTTCCCCCAGTTGTATTTGTTATTGTTGGTAACCTTAGTGACCATAATCTTAAGATTCTTTCATAAGGTGATGGTGAAGGATGGGTCTCACTGTACCTGGAGCAGACTCACTTGGACTTTCTGGGGGGTTCTCTTCACTCGAGATGGTTTTGTGGAGAAACTTGTGCCAGTCTGTTTCATTACGTAGGTTGTCACGGTAACTGTTCCAACCACCATTTCTGTATTGAATTCTGCAATGTTGGATTTCATCACCAACTAGTGTTTTCGGTACGGAAAGTTACTATTTGTGTGTGGTTTGAACTCTTAGATTTTTAGGTGTGTGATTCAATTGTTTGGTTCTTTAGAGACCTTAGGTGGTTTTATTGAGATTTTCTTTGTTTGTGTGTGAAGTGTTTAAATATTTAATCGTGGCTGAATTACCGAGACAATCCCGTAGACTTCGGGGGCAACCTCCCAAATATACACCAAGTCAGCTTGAAGGGCTAAGAGCTCTTGTCACAACTAATGAAAGTAGAGTTGGGTCACCAGAGGCCAGAGAATCATCTTTAATTATTCACCCTCTTTATCAAGTTCCAGCAATAGAGTATATTTCCGAACCAATTTCATTTTCCAAAGTTACTTGTAGCATTTCTCCTACTAGTGAATTAATTGAGGAACCTAAAATTTCTGAACCTGAAACTGAACCTGCTGCTACTCCATCCTCAGGATTTGCTTCTCCAGTTTCTAGTGGTCCTGGTTCACCCAGGGTAGGAAGTGTCATTACCCAAAATCTTCCTTTTGGACGCATTTCTATAGAAGAACTGGTTAGTTTGGACGAAGATATAAATCTCCCTGAAAATGAACCAACTTTAGAACTTAGGGAGCGTGAATCAATCTTCTACAGTCCTTTTAGAAGTGATGCTTGGTACATATCATTGACGAACTTTTTAGAAAATCCGGGTCTTGCTTCTTCACCACCTCGTATTCCTTTTCATCCTACACCGAGAGGTTATTATCCTCCTTCGAATATGTCAAAGCAGTCATCCATGTTTTCCCAAACTCCAGAAACATTTTTATATGGAAGTCCTTATGTTCCTTCTGGGTATCAGTCACTTTCTGGTACTTTTTTAGGAGCGCCTCCTTCGGACATGGGGTATCAACTGGTAATAACGGAACTTCGTCGTTGAGCGTAGAAGAAATTCTTATGATGTCTGGTGCTATTCCAAATCTACAACCTCAAGGTAGTTAGTTACCGCCTGGAGGGCAACCTCAAGGTAGTCAGTTACCGCTTGGAGGGAAACCTCAAGGTCGTCAGTTACCACCTAGGGAGAAACCGCAAGGTGCTCAATTATCGCTTGGGGGGCAACCTCAAGGTAGTCAAATACCGCCTGGGGGGCAACCTCAAGGATAGTACATACCTTCGGGATAGTACATACCTCAAGGTCAACCCCAGACTTAGTATATACCTCAAGGTCAACCCCAGTATCAATATATGCCTCAAGGTCAACCCCAGTTTCAGTACGTGCCTCAAGGTTATCAACCTCAAGGTCATTACCCAACTCAAGGTTTCCAACCGCCTTCTGGTCAAACATTTGTTCAAGGAGCTAGAAATATACCTTTCAATTATCAGTCCTACACTCAACCTGGTTATGGTCCTCCATATGCTCAACCTGTTATGGGTCCTTACCCCGGAATGAATATGGTGTGGGATCCATCTCAAACTCAACAGATTTTGCAACCCAATGTGCAGTTTTCATCTCAACTTGGACAACCTTTGGTTTCTGGTCCAACCCAGCAACCCGTCTAGCCTACTATTCAAACATCTGCACCTGGTGTAGTTCATCAATCTGGGCATAGTTCGCCTCGAACTATGCCTCAAACGATTGCTGCAACTACTGCAGCTTCTGTTCAATCTACCCCACCTACTTCTAGAGTATCGATAGCTCCGGTTTCTACTGTTCCTATATCAACTCCTCAGACCTTTTACCATAGTTTGGACCTACAATTCAGACTTCAGTTCAGATGCCTGTAGGACAACCTGGTCCAAGTACGGTTGTCACAAGTCAACCACAATTCGCTTATCAACTGTACCAGGGATAATATCAATAAGGTCCTGCTGTGTAAAACCCAGTTTATCAGTATCAACCATACCTTAGGTATACATATCAACAACCTCAACCTCAACAACCCCAGTTTGGTCCAATTAATCCTGGTTTTCCGGGAGGATATAATATTCCTAATGCAAATCCAATTCCAGGTTATCCTGGATATCCTCCTCCTGGAGCTAGTCTTGTGACCCAAGGTTTTCGAGACCCTAATCATCAGTTACCATTTATCGCAGCTTTGGATTTACCTGACTTGTCATGCCTTATGAACGATCCAATTTACTATCTTCCGTACTGGCCACCAATGCCTAATAAGTTTCTCAGTGATATCCCAAATTTTGAGGGTAAGCCAGGAGAAGATTCGTCAAATCATGTGATGACTTATCACCTCTGGTGTGCATCCAATTCCATTATAGATGATTCAATTTGCTTATGTCTTTTTCAACGCACTCTAATTGGTCTCACGGCCAAGTGGTACATTGAGTTGCCACGAAACTCTTTTTATAATTTTAGTTAGCTAGCTACTTCATTCTTAACTCATTTTCGGTTGCCTGTCAGATATGACAATGGCACAGAATTATTAACTTCATTAAAACAGTCAATGTCTACATATATTTCAGACCATATTCATTAATGGCGACGTCGATGACGTTTAGTGAAAGATTTTATCTCGGATCAAATTTTGGCAGAATGGTTTGTTAAATCATTATTACCTAAAATCACTGAGGATGTAGCTAAGGCAGGAGTTGTTATTGAAGAGCAAGTAATTGCTTAGTACCTTGACCTTGTTTATACGCAGTCAGGTACTTTACATGAAAAAATCCCCGATCTTCCCAAACAAAATCAAATAACTGCATCTCCTTTAGGGTCTCATGCTACTGATGGTATGATTGGTTCAGTTAGCACCAAGAGCAAGAAGAAATCTGCAAATAATTCTTCTCCTATTATAACTTTACCAGATTCCTCGATCAGAGAATCTTCCGGTGAAATTCCTGCCGGTATTCATGTCATAGAATCATCTACTGCCAAATAAAAATCTGGCGGTAAAAAGAAAGGGAAGAAGAAAAACAAACAAAACACAAAAGAGAAACTATATAAAACTGAATCTACTGATGAGAAACGTAAACCTCGCTATCCTTGTCTCATTTGTGATGAGGAGCATTTTACATGAGATTGTCCACATCGAGCTGAGGTTTTGAAAATCGTCAAAGGTTCTCAAACGCCCGCTGTCTTGAATGATCCTTTTCCTAGTCAAGATAGTAAGATGATAGGTTCTTCCTCAAATGCCTCAAAAGAACCAATTATGATGATGTCCCATGTCAGGATTGCAACGCGATCGCAAGATTATGGTAATAAGAATCCTGTTGGTGGTAAGGAAGCAGAATCTTCTAATTCAAACCCATCAACTTCAACTCCTTCTGGTTCTGATCCGCTACAGATCAAGAAACCTAACCCAGACTTAGTAATCAAACAACCTGCTAAAGGTATACTTTGGAAGTCAGCTTTCAATCCACATGCGAGAGCTACTAAGGACTATAACATTGTTGAAGATTTAGCTATATCCCCCTCAGCAATGTCGGCTTTGAAGGTGCTGCAATCATGCCCAACACAATGTAAATTGCTATTGTCTGTTATAGGAGATGTTGATATTCAGGATTCCAATCTTATAATCTTCGATTTAGAAAATAGTACACCTCGTCTACCTCATCAAATGGCTTTCCAGATCCCAGTGTTAGTCAAAAACAAACCTTGCTTTCGGACTGTGATTGATGAGGGAGCTTCTATGTGTATTATGTTGATTCAGTGTTGGAGATCGCTTGGTTCTCCTACACTCAATCAATCCTCGAAAATTTTAAAGGCTTTTGATGGCCGAGGGTTTCATCCTTTTGGCATTTTGTAGGACTTACCTATAAGGGTAGAAGGCAAAATTGTAAATCTAGATGTGGAAGTGGTTGATGCCCCTGTAAATTAGCTTATTAAGTTTCCTCATAATGGAAAGATCGTTACAATAGACCAGTTAAATTATTTTTCATCTCACCCAGCCTCTTCTGATAGTATTTAACATGTCGGGAAAACAACTATCCCTCATAAGGATGTTGGAGTAGGATTGATTAAAGATTCTGGTTTACTAGGAACTTTTTCATTTCCTCCTAACGCATCACCTTCTTTTGCAACCATTCATATGATTTCATCGAACACTTACAACTATTTTCTGACTGTATAAACATGAAAATATTACCAGACTTTTGTCGTTTCAAGTTCGATATTGGTAATAAAATGACGTGTTTTCGATCGTTTTTTTACTTTTTTAGATTGAAGGCACTAATTATGAAAAGTACTCCTTGATTGTAATGATCAAGCGGTTATCTCAAGTATTATTTTATACTTTTTCGGGCATAGGAGACACAAATTTATGAAAAAGGACAACCATGGAGTTTTCTTAAGTTTTTTTTCTGACTCCCTAAAATTGAAAAACACCGAGTTTCTCCTATACTGGACTAGTTAAAATTTAAACAGTAAAGGACCTGTTCAATTTCAAATAGGAATGAACCAATCCTTCTTAGGGTTCAAATTTTAAACTAAGTTGGACTCATCCGAAGGATGAGCTTATAATCAAGCAAATGTTATCCTCCTCAAGCTTGTCAAAAATAAAGAGCTACTTGCCAAAAATGGTGGGGGAAAAGAGAGAAAAATGAACCTGTTTGTTATACTTTGTGTTTAGAAAAGAAGTTAACCACTCTTGTGTTGGCATTATGGCACTGGTTTGGAGCTATGGCACAGGTGTTGTCCTTGATGGCAACTCTCTTTGGTAACAGATCTCAGTTCAGGCACTCAGAAAGAAGAAAAAGACATATACGCAGGTTCGTCTAGACGAATGCACGTATACACGCAGGTTAGACATTACAAAAGCGCGTATATGTTGGGGATCATACTTTTGGTCTATGGTAGTTAGTCCTTGGGACTTGAACCTATGTTTTGGACCATGGCGTCTCGACAGATGTGTTGATCCCTAGTTTTAGGTTCATGGTATTAAAATGTTATGGTTTTGGACCATGGTATTGTGGAAGGCCTAAGACTATAAAAGAGGAAGGAGATCATGTGGCAAAGGATGATCTGCATTATTATTGAATATCTGATAAAGTGCTAGAGCTGGTATATTGGTAATTGGGTTGTGATGTAGATCTGGATCTGAATGAAGGAGGAACCTTAGCGCAAAAAGAAGGATAAGATCTATTCATGGGTCATAATCTTTAAGCTTGAATGATAGTATCTTTATATGATTTTGATCTGCTAGATGTGGCGCTTGCTTGATCTATAAGTCTGATAATCTAGGTTAATTAGTGATTGAATATCTGAAAGAGTG
>APFE031303131.1:74049-90162 GCA_000404065.3 Pinus taeda
TCAAAACATGTTTAGAAGAAAAGAATGTGATCATTGATACTCTGCAATTTCAACTTGATGAAAAAGAGAAATTTCTTGAGAAGTTACAATGTGAAATTGTTGGCCTTAGAAAAGAAATTGAGAAAACAAAGGCCCTTAATCTTAAATTTGTTAAAGGATCTGAAACTCTAGATGAGATTATCAAAGTGCAGCGTTCCCCTCTAATCAAGACATGTCTAGGATATAATGGAGAAGCATCTCAAGCTTCCACCTCCAAAAGTTATCTTGATGCAGCAAGAAGAAGTGAGCAAAGGCCTAATAGAAATCATCAGGTAAATCAAGGATAGTCTTCCTCAAGAACGAACAAAGACTATCAAGAAAATAGGGGGCATGCTACCTTAAGGACAAACATAAGCTACAACCAGCCACAGGTAAAATCTTCCCAATTTTCTTCAAGAATGGATGTCAATAGAAACTACAATCGGTTGGATGATAGCCACATGAATTTCTTCAATGGCCAATGTTTCTCTTGCCATAACTTTGGTCACAAAGCAGCTCAATGTGTTGCCTATAAGACAATCATGACTAGACAAGCTCAAAAACAAAGAAGTATGCCTCCAATCACGAAGAGGACCTATAAGAACTTTTCAGCCCTTGAAAGTGAAATTGAATGTTCTATTTGTAATAATTTTGGTCATGAAGATTCTAAAAGCAGGAGCAAGTTTTGGAAGACAACTAAGAAGGAACAAAATTCAAGTGCCATAACATGGAGAATGAAGGAACTACAACCAGAAAGATGTGGGATAGCTTTATATGCAGAAGGACAGGAAAATCAATGGTACATCGACAACGGATGTTTGAAGCATATGACAGGTGATAAAGAAAAACTTGAATCATATACTACTTTAGAAAAGGGAAAGAAAAATTCTTTTGGAAATGATACCCCTGCAGCCATAAAAGGAAAAGGCATTGCTCAGATGAAAGAAAAAGTCAAAGCTGGAAATGTTTTGTATATTGATGGCTTGAAGCATAATCTATTGAGTGTCAGTCGGATGTGCGATAATGGAACCGAGGTAATATTTCGATCAGATGGGTGTAGTGTTCGTGATCTTGATACAGGAAGAATAGTACTCAAAGGCAGAAGAACTCCAAATAATCTATACATATTTGAAGAAGGAGAAGATCAATGTTATTTGAGAAAAAATGTTGAACACTGGTTATGGCACCAGAGGTTGGGGCATCTAAGCTTTTCACAAATAAGGAAAGCATGCAAATACCAGGCAGTTCGTGGTCTTCCAGACATCAAAATTCTAGACAACACCATATGCAAATCATGTCAGTTTGGGAAGCAAACCAGAACTAACTTCCCTGAGAAGGAGGGATCTGCCAGCAGGCCTCTTGAGCTAGTCAATACAGATGTATGTGGTCCATTTAGGACAAGGTCACCTTGAGGAGAAGAATACTTTATATTATTCATTGACGACTTCTCCAAGATGGTTTGGTTAGGACTTATGAAGCAAAAGGACGAAGCATTCGAAAAATTCCAATCCTTCAAAGCCTTGTTTGAAAATGAATCAGATTACAAAATCAAGTGCCTCAGGTCTAACGGAGGTGGGGAGTTTACCTCAAATGAAGTTTTCAATTTCTGTGAAGAACATGGAATAAGAAGGGAATTCTCTACAGCTAGGGCTCCCCAGCAAAATGGAGTGGTAGAAAGGATGAACAGAACAATCCAACAAATGGCTTGTGCTATGCTTGATGAGTCTGGAACTCCCGCAACCTTCTAGGGTGAAGCTGCATATGCTGCAGTTGTAATTCTCAACAAAACAAATGTTCGAGTAAACAACACTCAAACTCCACATGAGCTCTGGTATGGTGAGACTCCTTCGGTAAAGCATTTCAAAATTTTTGGGAGCAAATGCTATATTAAGAATACTAATGAACAAATTGGCAAACTTGAACCCAGAGCAGATGAAGGCATTCTCCTTGTTTATGCTCCTTACAACAAAGCATATAAGTGTTATAATAAAAGACTTGGAAGAATTGTTGACAACATTGATGTAGTGGTTGATGAAAAAGGATACATCCCTAGGCAAGTAAATCATGAAGATATCGAAGAGGATGAAGACTACACTCCAAATCATACAGATGATGAAGAAGAACCTCAAGAGGCACCAGAGGAATAGATAAGGATAGAAGAAAGGACTCCATCTAGGTACGTTCAGAAGAATCATCCAGAATCTCAGATTTTGGGGCAGAAAGAAGCAGGTGTACAAACTAGAAGAACAATTGCAAATGCCTCAAGCTATTTGGCATTGCTCTCCTCCATTGAGCCACAAAATGTAAAAGAGGAATGCAAATATGTATGCTGGATCAAGGCAATGGATGAAGAACTTGAGCAGATTGAAAAGAACAACACTTGGGAGTTGGTTCCTAGACCAAAAGATAAGAATGTCATAGGGACAAAATGGATCTTCAAGAAAAAGTTGAATGAAAATGGGGATGTTATTAGAAACAAGGCCAAACTTGTTTATAAAGGGTATCCTCAACAAGAAGGAATAGACTTTGAAGAAAATTTTTGCTCCTGTTGCTAGACTTGAGGCCATACAAATGTTCCTTGCTCTCTCAAGCTTTAAAAAATTCAAAGTTTTTCAAATGGATGTGAAATCAGCCTTTCTGAATGGGGACTTAGAAGAAGAAGTGTACATTGAGCAACTAGATGGTTTCATCCTTGGGAATGATCCAAATATTGTATGCAGACTAAAAAAGGCTCTCTATGGTCTTAAACAGGCTCCAAGGGCTTGGTACTATCGTTTGGACAAGTATCTTCATCAACAAGGCTTTTCAAAAGGATCAGTAGATAGTAATCTTTATATCAAAATATAAAATAACAAATTGCTAATACTTGTTGTGTATGTAGATGACATTATCTTTGGCAGCAATGAAGAAGCTATGAGCCAAAGCTTTGCCTTGGTGATGCAGAAAGAATTCGAAATGTCTTTGCTTGGAGAACTGACATTCTTTCTTGGATTGAAAATCCAACAGAATGAAGGCGGCATCTTCTTGTCTCAAACCAAGTACCTCAAGCAGATTCTAAAGAAGTATGGCATGGAAGATGCAAAACCAGTATGTACCCCCATGGTTACAGGATGCAGTCTTAGTGCAAATGATGAATCAACAGCAGTACATCAGCCAACCTACAGGTCTATGATTGGAAGTCTACTTTATTTGACAGGTACCCGACCAGACATCATGCATACAGTGGGAATAGTTGGAAGATTTCAGGCAAATCCAAAGGAAACTCATCTTCAGGCAGTGAAGAGAATTTTCAAATATCTTCAAGAAACTCAAAACTATGGCTTATGGTATCCTAGAGATACAAATCTCACACTTCATGCTTATACAGATGCAGATTGGGATGGAAGCGTGGATGACAGGAAGAGCACAAGTGGTGGTGCATTCTTTATGGGTTCCAGATTAGTATCTTGGTTCAGCAAGAAACAGAGTTTGATTGCTTTATCTACAGACGAAGCAGAATATGTGGCTGCTGCATCTTGTTGCACCCAACTTCTATGGATGATGCAGACTTTGAAGGATTTTCAAATCACTTGTACACCACCTATCTCCATCTTATGTGATAATACAAGTGCAATCAGCATTTCAAAGAACCCAGTCATGCATTCAAAGACCAAGCAAATACCGATCAAGTATCACTTTCTCAGGGAACAAGTGTTGGAACAAAAGGTTAAATTGGAGTATGTTCCTTCTAAGGAACAAGTAGCTGATATTCTCACCAAACCACTGCCCAGGGATACTTTTGAATATCTTAGACAGAAGCTGGGAGTAGTTGATGTATCATCTTGCTGTTAAATCTTATCTGTTTCAGAGAAAAACAGGGGTACGCGTGTTGGATGAGGAGGATCCGCGTACATACGCAGTTTTGTTCAGAAAAAGTTGCGTATATGGAGGTTTGATGGATATCAGAAGGAGCAGGCTCTGGTTGAAGATATTCTGATGTGGATCTGACAGAGATCATCCGACACAGGTTCAGGGGGAGCAGATAATCTTCTAATAATGCATTGTTGGCATTATCTTAGAAGCTTTTCATTCTGGTTCATAAATGTTGTTGATTTCAGGTGGAACAGAGGCAAAGGGAGAATAGAAGGAAATCTTGGTTGCTGATCTGAATGGTGATTGACAGTTGCTGCTGCTATCAGTTGTTGGTGACTTTCATAAGTCATATATTTCATCTCTATGTCATGTATCTTTTTCTTTTATAGTGTCAAGGTCATGTAACGACCTATATTGGTTTCCCCACTATGCCTGGGATGAAGTTGTAATGTATTTGGTCATCATATGTAATATTCTGATGTATTCCCACTTGGTTGGGTGATGGATGTATGTATTGAGTCTTTTGGAGATAGGAAGGTCTTGTACGATGCATAAGTCTTGGTTCTTCTTGAAGAACATCTTTTTGCAGATCTTACCTACAGTAAGGGGAAGCATGGTTAGCACAGCAGGACAGAGATTTCAGCATGTACTCAGGGGGAGCACAACCCTTTGCCCTTGATGACAAAGGGGGAGAATGATCTTGAGGATCTTGGTGTTGCCATCAAGTCCAAAGGGGGAGATTGTTGGCATTATGGCATTGGTTTGGAGCTATGGCACAGGTGTTGTCCTTGATGGAAACTCTCTTTGGTAATAGATCTCAGTTCAGGCACTCAGAAAGAAGAAAAAGACATATACGCAGGTTCGTCTAGACGAATGCGCATATACACGCAGGTTAGACATTACAAAAGCGCATATATGTTGGGGATCTTACTTTTGGTCCATGGTAGTTAGTCCTTAGGACTTGAACCTATGTTTTGGACCATGGCGTCTCGACAGATGTGTTGATCCCTAGTTTTGGATTCATGGTATTGAAATGTTATGGTTTTGGACCATGGTATTGTGGAAGGCCTAAGGCTATAAAAGAGGAAGGAGATCATGTGGCAAAGGATGATCTGCATTATTATTGAATATCTGATAAAGTGCTAGAGCTTATATATTGGTAATTGGGTTGTGATGCAGATCTGGATCTGAATGAAGGAGGAACCTTAGCGCAAAAGAAGGATAAGATCTATTCATGTGTCATAATCTTTAAGCTTGAATGATAGTATCTTTATATGATTTTGATCTGCTAGATGTGGCGCTTGCTTGATCTATAAGTCTGATAATCTGGGTTAATTAATGATTGAATATCTGAAAGAGTGAATTATCCTTTATAGATCTGTACGCAGGTTCAGTGAAGCTAAGGCGCGTATACACGCAGGTTCAGTGAATATTAACGAGTATACGCAGGTTGTTTCATACGCAGAAGCGTATGCACGCATGTTTCAGACTGATAAAGTAGCGTATATGTTTTAAACTGTGATCTTGCTGCTTCTGTTCACTACTGCTGTGTTCTGGGTTCTGTTTTGGTGTGTGGTTATTGGTTCTATGTTTTGGGTTCAGCTGTCAGAGAGGTATCTACTTGTTTCAGATCTATTTGGTGAAAGGTGATTGATTGATGGAGAAATTCTTAATGATTGATTGATGTTCATGGATCCAGTCTGAAAATTTATGAAACGTGGTCCCTGGAAGAAAGAGAAGGTTGTAGCCTTCTGTAGGCCAGCACCTACGTACTAGTATCTTGGCTAGTGCAAGAGCTAAAGGGGGTTGTAGCTCCCTTCCAGGAGAAGCTGGAAAATGAAAGAGAGTTGTAGCTCTCTGCAGGTTGCAGCCTACGTACTGGTAAAGGACTGCACTAGTACATTGTAAATAGAAGTTTCTAATTAAAGAAAGATAGAGACGAATTAAAGCAGGTGGTTTTCACCCACATTGGGTTTCCACCTTATATCTTGTGTTCTTGTGTGTGATTGTCTTTCTGCTCTGTTTTACTGTCTCTGGTTATTTGATTCTGCATCTCAGTTTAACAATCATCATCAGAAAGTTAAAGTAAATTAACAGATTGCCTTGTATACGCGGGTTTCCTTCTGAATAGTTGCGTATATATGCGGCTTTAATTAACTGAAGTAGCGTATACAATTTGGTTTTAGAAAAGGAATATTTGACCTGATAATACTGATTCAACCCCCCTCTCAGTATTATTTCCAACATCTTGAACACGACATTTTTTGTTCACCTGGGTTGGGAAATTCTTTGCCTAATAGTTAATCAAACCATATTGAATGTAGGTTTTAACCCCGTACAAAAATTCCCTGCATACGAATTCTAAATCACAGAAAAATAAAAAATGCGAGAGCATAACACATAAAACACATATACACAGAGATTTTCCCACTAGGATCCAAAACCAGGAAGCCGAGCTTGATTTTTCATTATGTTCTTCAATGTTAATACACATATTTATACATGCTGAAGCATCCAATACCATGGATCGAAAACCATCGCGTCCAAAACCATGGACCGAAAACCATAGGTAGGTTTGCCCAACCTAATATAGGGTCCAATTTTTTTTTTCTCGAGGTGCTTCCTCGGACCCCGTAGAGGGGGGCTACCCGACCCCTCAAACCTCCCGGATAGGGGGGGGTTCCACCCCCCCATGACCCCCCCACTACGCAATCGGCGCAACGAAGGGGGGGCTACGTGGTGAGCTCCAGTATTGTAGCAATAATGCTACAACTCCTGGGGCTTCCTGTCTCTCATTTTATCAACCCGGTAGTTCGTACAAACTTGGAAGCGACGGTGCTGTATGCACAAGTACTAGCTGTTGTCACAGCTGTCACTTGATCAGCTGGCACAAGTCCGCTAGGGCTCAAGCCAACTTCTATGGCTCACAGAAGAAGCTTTATCAATGATGGACGAAAGCTAGCTCAAAGAAGACTACTCTACTTGTCAAAAATGAACTGAAAGCAAATCAAAGCATGTAAACCTAGGAAACCCTAATTCAACTAATCTAGCCTCTGTAATGAATGTGAATGAAACTTCTACCAATGCTGCAGATACCTCTAATAAGTGAAAATGCATGGATCTAAACTACTTGCATCATAAAAGACATGTTTTTGTACTTTTCATTAAGTAGGCGGAATGATTGTGATTTTGTGCTTATCAGGGTTTGGTTGTGCAGATGGGATGGAGAAGGAAGGAAAGCGCGAGATAGGTTGGGGAGGCTAGGTGAGGTCCCTATGGACCCTTAGCATCCATCCACAGAGGTTTTCCACGTTCAGAAGCTCGGCAACCGAGTGAATGACCTCCTACAGGATGTCTGCAGGGGATTCTACAGGATACTCAAAGGTTTCTATAGGATGTCTCTAAACTGCTACAGGATGATCTACCGTGAAGGATTGAAGTGATGGAGGAGTGATGGAATGATGGGAAGAGATTTGTGAGGTAGGGATAAGGCTGGTGATGGCTCAGAAGTGGAAGGATGAGATGGGAAACGGGTGTAGGGAGTATGTTGAAGTGATGTCGATGAGAGGCCAAGGAATGAAGCTACGTGAGAAATGGAAGGCTTTAGGAGAGGACGGAACGAAGTGAGGGTCGAGGGGATATGGTTGCATGCGTGATCAAGATAGAGGTAATGGTAATGGAACAGGAAAGAGAGGAGTGTAAATGAAACAAATGATTATGACTGTCACCAAACCGAAAATACATCAACCTAAATTACTTATGCCGAGAATTCAATGAACAGCAATCCAAAACGTGAGGAGAAATGTGTATGAGGTTGTGATGAAAGTATGTGTGCAGGTGTGACTGACAAGGAAGCATCTAATCAAGACCAAGACTGTGTTGCAGCAATCATCAAGTAAAGTAATGCGTGTTTTTGGTGGCTAGTTATGGACTGCACCCCAATCTTCAAGAGAGATGGCAGTGAGCCTTAACAACCGTTTTGCTGGAGCTCCAATTGATGTATATATCCTCTAAGCAAGTGGAAACAACTGTACCATAAGCAAAATCTATCCTACTCATAAGAAAACCAAATCATCAAACTGTAATTCGAAGTGCATGTGCAAACGAAAACTTAAAGTGCTGGGAATGAAATGGAAACAACACTATGGCAGAGGGGATCTATGGCTCTCAGGTTGGGCCCTAACCTGAGAGCTATAGTCTCCTAAGAAAACTCAGAAATAGATCACAAACTGCCTTCTTTATTCATAATATGATGTCATGCCAAATGGGCTTACAAAAAGGAACGAAAAACCAAACTGTGCTCCCAAAATTACAATGATAGTACCAAAGTTTCAACAACCATCTAAGGCTAAGGCCTTCATATTTATACAAAAAAACGATGAGCCACCGAGTGCCCTTGATTTTAGGAGCTCGGCTGTCCAACTAGAGTTTGAATATGGATCCTGTAGGGCAGTCATAACTACTGCTCTTGTAGAACAGTTGATGACTGCTGTTCATGTAGGATAGCTGGCTGCTTCTTGAGCTCGGAGGGGAGATGGATTGGAGCTCGGAGTTCTTGGTGGGAATCACGAGGAATGTCCCAAGACTGTGGACATCTCTCCACAAAATCAGCCGTGCCACCTTATTGTCTCCTTAGCCCTTTTTCGTTGTCTCTTGCTCCCTTTTTAATGCCAAAACCTGGAATCACAATGCATTAGTCACGTAGATAAAGTGTCTAACCTTCCTCCTACAAACAACATGAATAAAATAAGAAATGCATGCATAAGAAAATAAAGATGAATGGTTTGAGCAAGTAAAATAGGCCAAAATGAGCCCAAATTGTACCAAAATTGGGGCTCATCATCACCCCCCAGCTGAACCATTTGCTCATCCTTGAGCAACTCAATCCAAGTCCTCATCTTTCATGGCCCTCACTACTGCGCTGGCATCCCAAGGCTCAGTGGTAGTATCCTCCCTGCGGGTGTGAAATCCTGCTGTTCTATCTACCTCTGCCCATTGTTGACCATCATTTTCTTTTGAATTCCCTTCAGTCAAACCCAGCAGTAGTGGTGGGCTAAGTTTAAGGCCAATCCAATTGGCTTGGAGGCTTTGAACGGATTTCTTGTAAAGGGAAACCCTTGCCAAAGCTTCCCTCATTCGGATGGGTGTATGGTATTCTCGGATTTGTAAGCTATGGCCCAGGGTATTCCATCTACGTTGACAAGCATGAGCAGCATTTTCCCCCAACAGCCTTTCCATATCCTCAAAGTGGGCAATAGCTTGGGCCTGTTTGTCCATCCACCTTAAAGAAGCTGTGGGGTCTGTAGCCAATTGTTGATGTGTCGAGATGAGGGTCACCGGGTCTTCTAGTTCTGGCCTAATTAACAGGCTCCTTCACTTCTCGGTTCATGACTGATTTTGCTTCGTTTGCTCTTTGGTCCTCATGGTTTAACCATGAGGCCAACTCCATCAATTGCATGTCACCCAAGGCAATGTTGGGATCCCATGAGACTTCATTAGGTAGGGCCAAGTTGTGAAGGTAAAACTATGCCAATTTGGCTTTGTCTTCTGCTGAACTAGTACTGCATAACTCAGAGAATTGGTGCGGGCTTTGAATTGACATACCTCTCTGTGCCAAGGTGTTTATTTGGAGTTGCAGCCATTGATCTTTTAAAAACAACCCATAGGATCTTGCAGGTGCTCTGCATTGAATTGCTTCTATGGCCCAGCTGGCCATGCAGGCCAACTGTGTTTCCTTTTGCTTCAACTGTTCCTTGAGTGCTTGCATTTCGATCTTAGTATGCTACTGTTCTTCCTGTAGACGCGCTATGGTCTCTTCAAAGCTGGAGGTCACCTCCTTTGTGCTCAGTTGCTCTTGCATGACGACCTTGGAGGATGTGGATGCTCCTGCTTTTAGTTCTTTCAGCTGCAAACTCAACCTCTGATTTTCTTCCTGTAGGAGCGCTTGTTGGCAACTAGCCACATGTTTAGCCATGGCGAATTCGCTCCTGACCTCCTTGAGCTGGTCTTGTAGAGGTCCTATGTCGGCTACGCCCTTTGATTTGGCGATCTGCATCCATGTGTGAGACCGGACCTTCTCTTCTTCTAATGCAACAAATAAAGGTACAGTAAATTTTTGCGGGATGATCTTTCCCGCCTCCAAGAAGGAGTAGTAGGAATTCAAATTGGGTGAAGGGGTAGGTTCAGGGATGTGCTCTTTTTCTTCCTCTCCGGGAGGTTCTAGCTCATCCTCCTTTGGTGACGAGGGCCCCTCTTTTTCTCTCTGTTCTGTTTCCTGTAGCCGAGTCAAAGTATCCTGTAGGACCTTCTCGGCTTACTGTAGCCGGGTCTTCTCGTCCAACAGGTCTACCCTTTCTTGCCACGTATTCTTCCTCGGACTCCCCTTTTCGTAGGTAACTGTGATCTTCAAGGGTGATTTCCCATTGGAAGAAGCAGGTGATCGCTCTTTGGGAGAAATGGGTGATTGTTCTTTGGGAGAAATGGGTGATTGTTCGTTGGGAGAAACGGGTGATCGTTCTTTGGGAGAAGCAGGGGATTGTTCTTTGGGAGAAGCAGGGGTGTCTGAGATGACAATTGGGCTGCTGGATGGTGCCTGTGGTTTCCCGGTTTTTATCCTCATACTTCTCCGGCATTTGAAGTAGAGAGGAGGGTCTCTCTTCCTCTTTCCTTTTTGCCCAGGTGGCGTACTGAGGCCAGATAATACAGCCGCTGCCTCCCTAGCCAGAACATCCGCCCTCTTCTCCTTTAATTTAGACTTAGCATGGCTTCCTGTCGAAGCTGTCTTCGGGCTTCCTGTAGAAGCCTGTTTTACTTTTCCTGTAGTGACAGGTGTCTTGCTTTTTGCTTGTTTTGCTGCCGGGGTCTTCTCTTTTTGTTTGCTTGTGAGTGCTGGAGACGTAATTGGGCTGACATGGCCTGCTCCAACTTTTTCCCTTCTGCTTTTTGACCTCAATTCCCTTGCTGACAGGATGGGGGAGTCAACTTTTTCTCCAGCACCTTTTTCTTTGTGCTGCTCCTTCTGCACGGTAGTCGGGGCACTTGAGCGAGCTTTCTTCTTCTCTTTGGCCACTGCTTCTTGCTCTTCGCCGCTGGACGACCCTGTTTCTTCCAGCAACATCTTTATGTCCCCTTCACATGTTAAATTCCGGAAGGATTCCCACGAGAGGGGGACCTTGTAGGAATGCAGTGCATCCTCTACCAGTAATTTGATCAGCCCATGGTGTGCCGCCTGCTCTGGAACGCCATCCTTCAGCTTAGTAGCGCACTCCATCAACGATTGCAACAGGAAATAAGGAAGGCCTAATTTCTGCTCTACAGGAAGATTGACCCGGTGTCATAATTCAGTGAGCAGTCTGAAATGATATGCATACACAATGCTGTGATGACCCTCACAGGTGATATATCTCATAATTTGCAAGCTGACCTCATTCCAAGGTGGTGTCAAGCTGATCCTGCGTACTCCATTCTTGTCCTCAGAGAATTCCTCGTTGGGTGGAAAGAATTCCTTCTTTGCTTGCTGGTTTTGTTTCCGTTCATCTTTATTCCACGGAAGACCCATGGGAAGCTCAGTGATTCTACTGATAGACTGTGGTGTTACCTTGAGGCTCAGGCCTCTGAATTTGACTGTGGCCAGCACTTCGGATTTTGGCCTCAGGCCCCACAAGAATTCTTCGGCCACTTCCTCATCGTATCCCTGCAACTTATCACAGAAAGGCATCCACTGTGCCTGCGTAAAAATGTCAACCACTGCCTGATTTTCCCTCAATATGGCTGAATCGGTGGGCTCTCGTCTGATGAACCCACCAGGCATGATGAACACGGTGGTTTGGACCACAGGAGGTAAATATAAAGTGAATTCGGTCTTACAGACAGAGTACACAAACAAAACTACAGTCGAATTATACCACTATCCTGTAGCAGCGATAGTATAGGCACAACAACTCAATAATTTTTATGACCCGACTGTGAGAAATGACCCTGCCACCTTTGAAAGCCAATTACGGAAGAAGTTTCAGGGTTACCTCTTTTCCGCCACCTTTTTACGTGAAGACTTCACCTTCCTGTAGAGACTGCGTTCCTGTATAAACTGCTCTTGTAGACAGTGCGCAGGCTTCGGAGAGAGCGATGGTTGGCCAACGGTCGAGAGGTGCATTACCAGAGTTCAGGTAGCCGAGAGCTCGGCGTATCGACATGCAGAGGCAAGCAGAGGAGCTAATTGAGTTGTGAAGTGAGGTTGACGGAGATATTCATTTAAACGAGCCGATTAGATTTTGAATCGGCGCAGCTTGTGGCGCAGGGGTGAGCTGTCCCCGCCGGACCGTTGGGTGATGTCACTCATCATTTGCCTACACATCCCCTTACCGCTGCATTCATTCCCACAGATCTATCGCCGCCCTTTTCGGTTAAGATTTGCTTCACGGTTGACGGGACTGATCCTCACGTGCGGGCTGTTGTTTCTTCTGCCATGGCTGCCACCTCATCCTCTAACCATCCCTTCACTAACCGACGTGGCTAGTCACTGGCCTTACGGCCGCTCAATCATTCACCTTTACGCCATGCAAAGCAAATCAAAGCAGTAATCATGCAGTTTGATGGAGAGAAGGATTCAAACACTTACCTGCGCGCGTTTGCAAATGATTTCCAGCCTTTGAACGATGGATCGTCCTGCTGCGTGTGGCCGCACATTCCTGTAGGCTTGCGGTTTCAGGACGTGTAACAGGATGCTGGCGATGGAGTGAATGGCTCTCGTTTATGTGCCTTTGTTTCTTCTCAAATGGTGGTGCTGTGGACGGTCTTCACTCGAGCAGGTTGGACTCCTGCAGGATCCCCGCGAGGGGTCTTGTCACAGTCCTTCCTTCTTGTGTGCATGCTGCATGCTAGCGGCCCTGGCTCCCTTTTCACGATCCCAGCGCTTCTGATGCATAGCGTGGATGTGGTATGGCTCCCAGTGCTTGATTTTCCTTTGACAATTGTTTCTTCGTGAGAACTGATTACTTTTTGTGCTGCTGCAGGTATCTTGGTTTGCATGGCGACGAGGAGGGTGTAGGACGATAATGGCGATGTTCAGAGGTGCCAACAATGGCATGCATGCATTCAAACCATTCCTCAGTCGCTAGATCTTCAATTGAAACTTATTTCGGCTGTCGCAACCTTCTACGGGAAGTTTCCTGTAGGACACAGAGCTTCCTGTAGAGTTTTGGCACTTTCCTGTAGAAGATCAGCACCTTCCTGTAGGAAGACTGTTTGTTCCTGTAGAAGACTGTGTCTTCATAAAAAAATTGCACATACCTTAGAAACATTGCTGTTCTTGGAGGAGGCATTGATGACATCCTTTGACAACATGATGAAGGCCCCCGGCTTGGAGTGGAGAGGCTTCTTCTCCTTCATAGAACATCTGCATGCAAAACTTTTATGGTGCTTATTATTATTATTATTTTTTTTTTTTTTTTTTTTTTTGAAGGATAGCAGGGGCGCCTCAAAGAGGTTTTCACCCTTGCTACCTGCCCTGAGCACCTCAAGGAGGTTTTCGCTCAAGGATCTTTTTTATTTCTCCTCTTTTTTTTTTGAAAGACAATAGGAGCGCCTCAAAGAGGTTTTCACTCCTACTGCCTGCCTTGGGCGCCTCAGAGAGGTTTTCACCCAAGGATCTTTATTATTTTTTTCTTTTTTCTTTAGGGTGTGCCCAAAGTGGAGGCAGAACCCTTCTCTATGACCAAGACAGATTTCTCCATAGTGCTGATAAATTCTTGCCTTGAGAGAGTCCTTCTATAGATCTTCAATCGGTGCCCATTGACAAGCATGGGAATGGCTTCCTCATCAATGGTTCGAATGAGGACAGATCCATTGTCATGGCACTGTTCCATGACATATGGGCCTAGCCATCTGGTTCTCAACTTTCCCTTGAAGTCTTTGAATCTGGAGTCATACAACAAGGCCCAATCTCCTAGCTGAAATTGTTTTTCATGGAGATGTTGGTCATGCCACACCTTCCTCTGAAGTTGAACCACTTCTGAGTGCAGGAGGGCCTGCATGCGGTGCTCATCCAGTCCATTTAGCTACAGTAACCTTTCTTGCTGTGCATGGCTGAGATCTAGGTCCAGCTGAGCTGCCATCCTCAAAGTGTTATACTCAAACTCAATGGACAGCAAGGCTTTCTTCCCATAGACCAGCTCATAAGGTGTGAAACGGTGGTGGTCTTCCAAGTGGTGTTGTAAGCCCAAGTGGCTTCAACTAGGCAATCTGCCCAGTCTTTTCTGCTGCTGCTCACCACTTTGGTTAAGATCCCTTCTAGTGCTCTATTGGTGACTTCCACCTGCCCATTTGCTTGAGGGTGATAGGGGGTGGAAGTCCTGTGCTTGATCTTGTGATGAGCTAGAAGATCTTCAATCAAGTTGGATGTGAACTGGCTCCCCTGATCAGTCACCAGCTCTCTTGGGTAGCCAAACTTGTAGAAGATGTTCTCTCTTAGGAACTCAACCACCTTCTCTTCTGTTGCTGCTTTGATGGCTTTAGTCTCTGCCCACTTTGTCAAGTAGTCAGTACACACAATGATGTAGGATCTTTGCCTCGAAGAGGGATTGATTGGGCCCACAAAGTCCATGCCCCACTTCTCAAATGGCTCAAGAGTCACTTGAGGTTGGAGAGGCATTTCATCCTTTTGGGTTGGTTTCCCCATTCGTTGGCATTGGTCACACTGGCTGACATATCTTCTGACATCTTGATGAAGTGTGGGCCAATAGTATCCTGCCTTCAGGATCTTGAAGGCAGTTCTCTTTCCTGCAAAATTTCCTCCACAAGGCCCATCATGACAAGTAAGGAGGATGTCAAAGACTTCCTCTTCCCTTACACAACGCCTTAAGATCTGATCGAGGCCAAGCTTGAACAGGTTGCCCCCGATCCAAGTGAATGAGGCACTTTTTCTGATGATTTTGCTCTTCTCTCTTGAAGAGAGGTGCGGAGGGAACCGAGCTGAAACAAGAGAGTTTGCTATATCAGCAAACCATGGGGATAGTACTAAAATAAAAAACAGATGCTCATCAGGCATTTGGTCATCCACTGTCCCATCTTCACCTGCAGACAAATCCAATCTAGATAAAAAGTCAGCAACAACATTTTCTCTTCCTGGTTTATCAACAATGGTTAAATCAAACTGCTGCAATAAGAGTAACCATCTAATAATACGAGCATTTACATCGGGTTTATTCATCAAATATCTAATAGCAGCATGGTCAGTATGTACAAATGTTTGGTATCCTGTAATGTAATGACGGAACTTGTTTAGTTCATGGACTACAGCTAGGAATTCTTTCTCGGTTACAGTGTAATTCAGCTCACCTTTGGACAAGTTCTTGCTAACAAAGTAGATGGCATATGGAAGTTTTTCCTCAATTTGTCCTAAAGGTGCCCCTATGGCTTTGTTTGAGGCATCAGTGTGGATTTGGAAAGGTAGGGCCCAGTTTGGACCTCTCAAGATTGGTGCTGACACCAACTTGTCTTTTAACTCATTCAAACTCTTCTGATAATCATTGGTCCACTTGAACTCCACATCTTTTGCCAACAAACCAAACAACGGCGAGGCTAGCTTGCTGAAGTCCTTAATGAATCTCCTGTAGTATCCTGCTAATCCCAAAAAGCTCCTAACATCTCTTACCTTTTGTGGAGGTGGAACCTTCTTGATTAGAGCAATTTTGTTAGGATCCACCTGCAATCCTTGGCTAGAGATAGTATGGCCTAGCAGGGTCCCTTCAGTCATCAGGAATTTACATTTTTCAGGACTGAGGGACAGGTTTATCTCAATGCACTTGGTTAGGACTTTCCCCAAATTGGACAATGCCTCCTGGAAGTTGGCACCATAAGGAGTGAAGTCATCCATATAGATTTCCACTGCATCATGGACCAGCTCCGAGAAAATGCTTAGGACAGCTCTCTGGAAAGTAGCAGGAGCATTGCATAGCCCAAAGGGAAGGACTCGGTAGGCAAAGGTACCCCAAGGGCAAGTGAAGGTGGTATTGTCTTGGTCTTCCGAGCTGATTTGGATTTGATTGTACCCGCTAAACCCATCCAGGAAAGAGAAGAACTTTTTCCCTGCCAGTCCATCCAACACTTGATCTATGAAAGGTAGAGGGAAATGATCTTTCTTGGTGGCTTTGTTCAGCTCCCGGTAATCTACATAGATCCTCCACTTCCCATTCTTCTTGGGAACCAATACTAGAGGGGACACCCATTCACTATCTGAGATGGGGG
>APFE031303132.1:15375-52422 GCA_000404065.3 Pinus taeda
TACAAATAAATAAATTTCAATAATAAAAAAATAATAATAATTGAATTCTTACTGTTAAACTATGGATAAACGTCATAAATTTTTGGTCAAAGACAAACTAATAACCATTCAAAAGCAAAATTGAATACTATATACAAACAAGTATAATAATTACTATAGTTACATATACATTATAAAAATTTAATATAATGTCTATCATTTAGCTACTAAGCGAACTGCACCTTGTACCCTAAATTGGTATTTAAAAAGTGTTTACTAAGCCATGGGTTTTTACTAAACCTGGATTAGAAATATGTTTTAAAATCATAAATATAAAGGTTAAATTAAATATCTTATTTTTAAAAAATTAAAATTAATTAAAAAATTATTTATAGATTTATATAATTAAAATATTAGAAAATAAATTATTACATATACATAAACATATACATACAATGTCAATAAATATTTTAAATTTTAAATGGTTAAAAATATTATAGAATTACAATTAAGTTATCGAGATAAATTATTACATAAAAACAAATGATTACACATATTTAAGTAGTTGTCATGTATTCACTCCACATATACACACATATCTTAAATTGGTATTTGAGAATTGTTTAGTGCGTTATGGATTTTTACTAACCTAGATCATAGTCTAGGCATATGTCTTAATGGATAAACATAATGTTAATAAATATTTTAAATTAAATAATTAAAATTATATATAAATTTATGTAATTACTAAGATAAAATTATTATCTATATGTAACCTGTTAATAATTTTAAAATTAAAATAATTAAAAATATATACAAATTTGTGTAATTTAGTTTTAAGAAGTTAATTATCGTAGAAATTTAAAAAATGAAAAATACAACCCATAAACTTAACCTAACTTATAAATTGAACATATATATAAACTAAACATATATATAAACTAGTTGTGAATAATTAGATTCTTTTTCAAGGTGTTCAAGATTATCGTTATTATTGATTCAACCAAGCCATTAGCACAAGGATAATATTGAATGATGGTGACTCGTAATCATAAACTGGATAGTTAAGTCCATGATGACTTCATTGACAATGGGGCACATTATCATTGACTGTTATATAGGTAATCCAAAATGGGTAATGATATTGGTATATAAAAATTTGTGCATCATTTTTTTTTTGGAGTTGTGATGGTTTTAGGCCATTGATGAAGATAAAGTGTTTTATGAGGATATTGTTGAAAGAGTGCCAAAGAAATCAAGGATTTATCATTCAAAGGGAGAATACAAAATATTGGATTATAATGGTATATAGACTTGTATATGGTTCATAAAATTATTGGAAGATGTCACATTTTTAGAAATTGTAATGGGTACCATGGAACAATGTAGACCGTCAAAATCCAATGAGGAAATTATGTTATGTTGTCAAATTTAAGTGTGATATATAATTTTTTGCAATTTATTAAAAAGGTATGCATTACTTTGTAGATTCCAAGTTTATTCTTCCATATCACAAGAATGGAAAGTACACATAGTTAAAATGTGATAGATATCTTTCAAAATGCATGACCACTTTTGAGCACAAAGTCAAAGAAAATGAAAATCTAAAATTTATAATGAATTGAAATAGATTCTACTCATATGATGCAAGAAAGGTGGCCTACAAAACCAACAACTTCGTATTGATGTAACTACATAATCCATATGCTTAGTCTCCCTTGTAATGTATTCATGTAACTACATAATCCATATGCTTAGTCTCCCTTGTAATAAAGGTTAGTTGATGATGTACTTCAAAGCTTCACAATCAACATAAAAGTGGAACTTTTCAACTATCAAAAGGTAGAAAAACTTTTGAATAATATAAACCATAATGGGAACCTCATTCTCAATGGTCATATAGTTTCTCTTTGTGAAAATGACCTTTGCGTTGGAAAACTAAAGAACATGATTGATATGATCATCATAAGGTTGAGTAAGGATAAATCCAATGGGAGGTTTGAGGCATTTGTATGGACGTGAAAATATTGTCCCATTGAGATGATACCAAGAAGGGTTTCTTCACTTAGCACCCATATTAATGCATGAATAGGATGGATAGATATGGAGTAGCGAGTATAAAAATAATTGAAAGCACATATAGATATGCACACTAAGCTATTAGAACATAAACTAATATGCTAAATAGGAAGTGGGAAAAACAATCCATAAACTTAATACAGATATAGTTCTGGTTATAAACAATCATGCTTTTCTAAGGTATTCAAAATTATCTTTATTATCAATTAAACCATACAATAAATATAAGTATAATATGGAGTGTTGTGGTGATAAATGATCATGAATTGTGTGGTCAAGTGTATTATTATTATTTACCAATATTTGTAAGAAATTAAAATTGGCAATAATATTGGGTAAAGCATGAAGGCGAGTTACATTTTTGGGTTAAATGTGGCGATAAAATTTTCAAAATTTTCCTCTTTTATCAAATTGAAGTTCTCAAAATTCATATAAACATCGTGAATTTTGATTTGGAGTAAAAAAACAATTTGTGGAGAATTATATTATTGTCTTAATGATATTTTTTGCAAAAATATTTAGTTTCTTATAATATGTCAATTTCCATTAAATGAAATGTTTGTCCCTGCAAATTTTTACACATCTTAAGAGGTATGTGTGTGTTCACATATCATAACTTAGTCTAAAATGTGTAACTTTTTATATATATATATATATTATTATATATATTTAGTTATTTATAATATATTTATTGCATTGATCTATCACGAGAGAGGTGAGTTTTCATATTAAAAAATAAAAAAATGCAAAAATATACTTTTTATTATTTTTCGAATCTAGCAAAGTAATATTTCAATTGCATTATGTAGACATGTGTTCACGTAATGTTTTTTTCAATTATTTAAATAAATTGAAAAACCAAAAGTACCATTTTGAAGAAGACTCGTAAATTAATATAGTGATATTTTTTGAAATTTTTTCATTGTGTATATTTTATGATATTGATTTTTTAATAAACCTCTTTAAAACAATTCAAAAAAATTCATACATTATGTTTAAAAGAGGTTAGATGAAAAATATCATATGAATTCAAAAATGTCCAACTCATATGCTATTGGATAGAGGATTCCTTCGTGAATTCAACGTGATCAACTCTGCCACCTAACGACAAATTTAGCCCTAAGTCTGCTAGGGTACAAAATGGAGTTGCAGGAAATTTTGCAGAAGGGGCGCTGAAATTGTTGATTTTTAGGACTTAAGAGGCTCGATCAAGCACTTAAAGCGCTTGCCTAAATTTCAATTTAAATAGCTTGATCGACGGTTTCATAAATTCTTGATCAAGCCATATACGTGGTTAATAGGGGCTCGATCAAATGTTGTGGTTCGATCGAGCTATGTAGCTCGATCAAGCCTTTATAAAAAAAATCAATGATCTAAAATTAAACTTTTACCTCATTTTAAAATTCCAATTCTTATTAGATTTTTTGCTATAATGTCATGTAAAAACCTTTTTAAATTTAAAATTAATATTAAATTATTATTATTATTATTAAATTAAATGATGAAACGATATTAATATAAAAAAATTAATATTGATAGATATTCATCCGAAGAGATGACCTACGGCCTCTGCAACCCAACCTAGGGTTCCTGCAAATCCTGCAACTGCAGGCCTGTCAAGTTCAGTACAACCGGTAAAATCAGGCGGATTGGTGATTAGTGCTAAGAGGCCATAAGCAAAAAGCAACATGCAACCTCCTCAGGGGGAGGGCCAGGAGCCTCCCCCCAATAAGGACAATCAAATGCAGCACACGGAAGAAAGGGAAAATGAAAAGGAACTGAGCGGCGGTAATGCGGAACATAGTAAGCAGAAGGGTAAGGACACAGATCAGGAAGATAGAAATAGGGCAAGTTCTTCAACGTGCAAGCCAGTAGCAACTCACAGACCAAGGGTGGAATTCCCAAGTCATCGTATCAATGCCCGGATACAGTATATGAGAGATCACGCGCTGATCGGTAAATTCATAGGAATTTGGCCGACGGAGAAAGCGCTGAGAAGTTGGATAAGCACTAAATGGCATCCAAAGGGGAACATCTCTCTGCATCTAGGAGCAAAGGGGTTCTTTACAACAGTTTTTAATTTCCTGGAAGATCGCAACAGGATTCTGGATGGGGGTCCTTACTTTTTTAACTCTGCAGGATTATATCTCAAAGCGTGGGTTGAAAGATTTAATCCAGACAAGGAGGACCTTAGCTATGCGCCAGTGTGGATAAGGCTATATTCACTGCCGTGGGAATACTGAGAAGAAAAATCTCTTCAGGAGATTGGGAACACACTTGGCGAGTTTGTAAAGATTGCAGAAGAAACAAAATCATGTAGATACACGTCCTATGCTCGGATCTGTGTCTATATGGACCTCAAGCAAGCGCTGCCAGACACAGTAAGTTTCTTTCATGAAGATTCTGAATGGATTCAAGTTATAGATTATGAGCATGTACCATTTAGATGCAGGAAATGTCATGATATCGGGCATCTCTACAGAGATTGTCCACTAAATAAGAAACCCTCCTCCCAAGATAGTTCAGACAATCAAACAACAGATGGCTTCACTAAGGTAACAAATCGAAGGAGAGGGAACAAGCGAGCAACAGGCAATCCCAAGGCAAATCCAGTCAACAAGACAATACCCACAACGAGCAACAGTTTCGAAGCACTGGCCAAGACTGATATGCAAGATTTGGAGAAGGACATGCAGAAGGACAAGGATTCCAATAAAGAACAACCAAGAGAAACTTCAAGTCAAACAGGAAAGATGACTCAGAAGCAATCAAACCTGCAACCTTAATCTAAATCTATATCATGGCAATCATAAGGAATGGAAGTTGAATATACTGAACCAAATGACAAATCATCAAACGAACGAGCGGATACCTCTCAAGAACCTCAAATCATGGAAGAGGATCCGGAGCCTTTAGACATAGGGGAGCTGGATATACTAGGCTTGGAACAAGCATGCAAAACATGGAATTTTGAAAAAAATACCAGATCGGCAAGTGGATAACCTAGTAGAAGTCTTGAACAGGGCACAGAAGAAATAATCTCTAGGAGTCCAAATAGGAAGTCCATGGGATGGAACATTTATCACCAAGGACAATAAGAAGAGATGCAGAAAAACGACACTTGAGAGAACCATAAAAATAGGAGAGATATTAGTGGAGTCAGGGAGGTATGCCAAACTGACCAGGTATTTCAATACAAACCCCCATCCTTCTCAATGAAGCTGGTATCATGGAATATAAGAGGGCTTAATGGCCCAAGGAAAGGTAGATTATTAAAAAATATGCTTATGTAAGAAAAACCAAGCATACTCTTTCTGCAGGAGACGAAATGTAACTCAACAATTTTGGAAAAAATAGCAGCGAAAGCCTGGCCAGGAGGGCTAGTTACAACTGTTGATGCTCAGGGAGCTTCGGGAGGACTTGCAATCCTTTGGGATGTGCGAGCCATCCAACTAAACAACATATAAGCGAATAAAAGTTTCATTCAGGCAACCTTTTATCTCATAGGTACTAACACCTATGGACTGATAACTAATGTCTATTTCCCTCAGGATACTGCTCAAAAAGCTCAAATCCTAAATACATTGTCAGAACTCAACTCAGACAGGCCATACCCACTTTGGATCTCTGGAGGTGATTACAACATGACAACAAGCATGGAAGAAAAACAAGGGGGTAGAAGCAGAGCAAATAGTGATGCTAATCTACTAAAAAACTTCAGTTACAACAACTGGTTGGTGGATGTTCCCACTAGCAATGACCTCTTCACTTGGAGTAATAAGAGAGAAGGATCGCAGCAGATTGCTTCGCGTCTTGATAGGTTTCTCATCTCAGACAATGCAACACACTTAGGAGGGGAATTTACAACGTCCATCCTTCTTATCTCAGGATCAGATCACTGGCCTATCGAACTTCAATGGAGCAGGCCTGGCAACAACCTCAAAGATCCCTTCCGATTTGAAGAATTTTGGCTAACTCATCCGGACTTTGAGGACCTAGTTAGATCAACCTGGCTCAACTTCAATCCTACTGAAGGCACAAGAATGTCCAGGTTTCAGCAAAAACTCAAGCATCTTAAAGGAGAAATCAAACGATGGAATCATAATACTTTTGGAAACATTTTTAAAGCTCAAGCCACTCTCAACTTAGAAATGAAGAGAATCCAGCAAACCATTATCAATGAAGGGCGCACGGAGGAATTAACCAAGTAGGAGCAAGTCATAGAATCTAGAATATTAGAGAGGGCTAAACAGGAGGAAACATTATGGAGACAGAAATCAAGGATCAGATGGTTAAAAAATGGAGAAAAGAACACAAAATTTTTCCATAAAACTACGGTGCAGCGCAGAATGATCAATTGCATTACTCACATCAAAAATGAACAGGGGGATAAAATTGAAACACATGAAGGCATTGAAGAGGAATTTCTCAGATATTTCAAGAAAGCACATCAGGAACCCAATATAGATAGAATGCCGGCTATCAATAAAATTCTAAAGAACATTACAAGGATAATAACAGAAGAACATAGTAGTCTTCTCATTCAGCCTATCAACCTACAAGAAGTTGAAGAAGTTGTACAACACCTGAAGGAAGGGAAAGCGTCGGGTCCGGATGGTTTCACGTCAAACTTTTTTCATAAGTTTTTGGACCTAATAAAGACTGAGGTATGGAAAGTAGTGGAGGAATCCCGAGCACTCAGATGGATGTATCCAGGGTTAAACGCCACCTTCATAGCCTTAATTCCAAAGGTGGAAGACTCCAACACTCCAGATAAGTATAGACCAATTGACCTGTGTAATATCATCTATAAAATCACTTCAAAAGTCATAGCAACAAAACTAAAGCCGCTTCTCCCTCTTATTATCTCGCCCGAGCAATCGGGGTATGTAGAAGGCTGACAAATAACAGACGAAATTATTCTAACTCATGAGATAATCCATTCCTTAAAGCAAACCAAAAAGCCAGGTATGCTGCTTAAGCTAGATCTATCTAAAGCTTTTGATAGTATCAGTTGGGTCTATATTCAAAAAATTCTTATTGCCTTTGGTTTTTCCCAATCATGGGTCAGATGGATTTTTAACCTTTTGTCTTCAGCTTTTTTCTCTGTTTTAATCAATGGTATCCCCTCGGCAACGTACGTCCCTCCAGAGGTATAAGGCAAGGAGACCCCTTGTCTCCCTTTCTTTTTGTAATAATGGCAGAAGGATTGGGTAGAAGCATCACCTCTGCCAGGATAGCTCAGCAATTAAAAGGCCTTTCTTTCAACAACTCCCCTGCTTACTCCCACCAACAAATTGTAGATGACAATATGCTTTTTGGCCATCCCTCGGTGCAAGAAGCTCACCTCCTCAAATCAATCCCGTCAAACTTCTCTGATGCTTCTGGTGCCCTTATCAATCGAGTTAAATCCAATTTTTTTTTCTTCAACACCCTTGTTCCCACCCAAAAAGCTATTGGCCGAATTCTGGGATTCACTATTGCCTCCCTGCCCTCCAAGTACCTCGGTGCCCCTTTAATGGCCTCAGCTCTCAAACACTCTTCTTGGAAGCATCTGTTAGAAAAACTGGAGACTCGACTCTCCCTATGGACCTACCGAGCTCTGAATATGGCTAGCAGACTTGTTCTTATCAAGGCGGTCCTTCATTCCATGCCCTTGTATCTCGTCTCCATCCTTGCTGCCCCAAAATGGGTACTCAAAGAAATTAAGAATCTCCAGTGCAACTTTTTATGGGGAAGCTCAGGCCACAATCGAAAGTGGGCTCTAGTTAAATGGGATAAAGTATGTCTTCCTAAGAAAGCAGGGGGTATTGGGCTAAGAGATCCTGAGCATAGAAATAGAGCAATGGGCGCAAAAATTTGGTGGAGATGGCTAGCCCATCCTAATACTCCATGGGCCTCTCTCTGGATAGCTAAATATGCAAGCAATTGTCCCATGGAAGAAAGAATATGAATGACGGAGCTAAGCACGGGATCGGTAATATGGAATTCAACTATACAACACAGGAGTCTCATACAAGAGCACAATTTCTGGGAAGTTAAGAGTGGAACAACTGCTCGATTTTGGGAAGACTCCTGGAAGCAATTACCAAAAATAAGAGACATACTCCAAGATCATCCAATACCAGAGCAGGAGATCAATCAGTTAGCCAAGGTCAGTTAATTTTGGAGCTCATTTACAACTCAAGAGCATAGGCAATGGAAAAATGCAAATCAAATTTTATTGAACAGCTCTGAACAAACTCAACAACATCTCAACACAGAACTATAAAAGAGGCAAATCACTGTCTCAGAAGAATCAGACATTCTAAGATGGGGTTATGAAGAGAAAGGAATATTCACCACAAAGGAAGCGTATAAGATAATAGTCCAAGATTAGCTAAGCAAAGACACCTTATGGGATAAAATTTGGCATACTTCCAACTGGCCGAAGGTTTCTACCTTTTTATGGCTCCTTTGTCATAATAAAATTCTAACTTGGGATAATCTCAGGAAAAGAAGCTTCTCAGGCCCATCTATATGTCTCATATGCAGGCAAGAGGAGGAAACAGCCATACATCTTATGCAGTCATGTCAAATTGGAAGAAAACTTTGGGAGAAGGTCGCTTTCCGCTGTCAAAGAGAAGGTAGAGTGCAAGGAGATCTCAAAGCCACTATTTGCAACTGGAGTCAAAAGCCATTTCAAAGTAATCTACTTAACACTCTGTGGCATCTTATACCTGGCTTACTGATGTGGAACATCTGGAAAGAGCGCAACAGAAGAGTTTTCAAGGATCAAACTATGCCTCTAGAGCAAATTTGGACTATACTTCATCAGAATATCATGGAGTCTCTATCAATTAGAGAATGGTACTCAGAAGACTTCCCCACATTACCTCAGGAAAAAACAATCTGGGATAATTGGAGGATCCAGATAAACCAAAAGACAATCAACAAAAAGAACCCCACAATGCAGGAAAAAGAATCAAGCAATTGGACTTCGCCGCCCATTAACATGTTCCAGCTTAACTTTGATGGGGCCTCAAAAGGAAATCCAGGGAAAGCAGGGTATGGGGGAGTCTTCAAAGTTCATAATGGAAATCCTCAATGCATCTTTATGGGCTCGATAGGCTGGGATACCAACAACTCAGCAGAATTGGAGGGATTATGGAGAGGTCTCAAACTAGCCCATGAAAGAAGATTTTTTCCTCTCATTATAGCAGGGGATTCGCAAATTATAATTAGAATTATCATAAATCTCCTGCATGGTTCACCCATTCACAAAGTCAACAATAGTTGGAGAATGGCCCAAAGGCTTGAGCTAATAAATAATTGGCTTTCTCAGCACCAAGCAATCTCATGCAAACACACCGGAAGGGAAGGAAATAAGTTCGCTGACTTTCTTGCCAATCTTGGAGTGGAAGCTGAGGGAGGCTACTTTGAAGGAACTTACGCAAGCTTAGCTTCCGAGGACCAAATCGCCAAATTCCAGGAAATTTTCACTCAGGACAAATCTCAGATGAAGAATACACACCCGGATGCGAGTGGCATTAACAGTTATCAATGACAAACTGCACAATTCAAACATCTGGCCTAACGGATGGCAGGCGGATGATCCGTAGGATACGCGTCATAGGATGGCGAATTAAGTTCAAGGAAGATGAAATTAATATCGAGCAGTATCGAATATGGTCTGGCATTAATGCGAGCATGGCTGCACAACAAACAAGTTGGCTTATTGGCATGGATTCGCACAATACCCCTGTCTCAGCCGCTGAAGCAGAGCCGCTTCAGCACCTCTGCTTGGTCTTTCGAGTCTGGCTGTTAGCTTGGATTTGGAAGCTCCCTGTAACTTTCCGCGCTCCTACTGTTCCTGGCCTGCTTTGCCTCAGTTGCTCTCCCGGCACATTTGCCTCTCTGACTATGCCTCGCAGCCGAGGAATCCCACGTCGAGGTAGCCACATAGGGAACAGAGGTCGCCCTTCTCGCCCTGCTCCACAGAATGTTGCCCCTATCGCCTCAGCTCCCCCTTCTTCTCTGCCTCTGGATCAAGCTAGCCCTATCCCGAAAAATTCACTCCAAACCTCCAAGTTTACTTTTCAAAGTCGGCTCAATAGGCCTGTTTTGACAGCAAGTATTACCATAATTGTCTCGGAGGAGGAGAGCAACCAGCTCAACTCGACTCCAACTATCTCCACCCACTCTCAGGAAGATAGTGTTCTTCAAGGGGACTTGACAGGGATGGTGTTCCATGCGGATCACATGCAAGAGGATGCCCCTTTTTCGGAAGCGCCTCAACAGCCAATGGATCCAACGTAGAGTGATATTCTGGCCTGCGGGCTGTCTCAAAGGGCAGTTGGTATTTTAAATATGGTAACTGCCCCTGATGGAGGCGCATCGGCATATGATGAAGACGGTTTCGTGACCTGGGTAGCTTCTACCAGCCAGGTGAACGAGGACAAACCAGCTTCACCAAAACATGCAGATTAATCATGTCTCTTCTCTGCCGGGTGGCCTTCTAGCCTATATGCTATGCAATTTTGGTTTTGTGTCTTTGATTCTGAAGTTAGATGTCTGTGTCTGGTTCATTCTCACGCAACAGGCAGTGGCAGCAACCAATATAGGTTCTACTTTTTGTTATAAATATGGCTATGCTAGTTGCTGTTCTGCTTTTTTGGTCAATGAAGGGCATGACGATCTCAGTCCTGGTAAAATATTTCAGTTTGTCAGAGCCCAAAGTCAAAATTTTGAAGTCTGGACTGTAAATTTGGTTGAAGGCCTGAACTGTAATGTCCCCGAGTTTCTGGTTGAGGAATGGCCTTGGCCTCCTCTGAGGTCTTGACCTCATTGTATATATTTTTACACCTTTTTTAATAGAATTAGTATTTACGAAGAAGAAAAAAAATAAAATTAATATTAATATGAATTTAATGTTAATATTAAATTTATTATTTTTGAGATTAATATAATATTATTAAAACTTAATATAATAAAAATTTCTTATATTATATTATACTTAGCAACACCCATAAGAAATGTGGTTGCTATCATATAGACATTAATAAAAGAATTGACTATTAAATAAAAGTTAATGACCTAGCTTGACTCAATATGGTTAAATTTTATTCCTATATTTTTTTATAATATAACAATAAATAATATATAATATTTTTAAATCCCAAAGTACCATAACATTAAAGCTACCTTTATAGAAAAACCTAAAACGAAATCCCAAATGGGAGACGGCCTTTATGTATCTTTAAATGGAGGTAGCTGACATTAATATTTTGGAATTTTTAGATAATAATTTCCATGGAAAATGAGAATTTTCCCCTTCAAGTGAATGTACACACAATTTTTTGCATTTTTTTGTATAGTTAAATGTTGTCGACATCAATTTTACAATACATATTTGAAATATTGGCATTTTAAATATGTATAAATAAATTAAAATTGTTGTACAATCAACTTATATATATATATATAATTATATATATATATATATTTTATATATATGTTATAATATATATAATTAATATAATATATAATAATATAATTATATATATATATTATATATTTTATATATATATATATAATACGTATTATTTTTTTAATTGTCAACGTATTTAATTTTTTTTGAAATATAGAGTGAGAGAGAGAGAGAGTGGGAGAGAAGGGTAAGAGAGAGAGCGGGGACACAAAGTTGGAGAAAGGGAGAGGAGGAGAGAATCTTCGAGAAATAGAGGGAGCTCAAGAGATGGAGTTGGAGGAAAAGATAGTGAAGGAAGAAGAAGACATTGAGAGAGAGAGAGTATGTCTAGGGGTGAGATAGAAAGACAAAGAAGGAGATATGAAGAGAAGGGGGAGAGAGAATGAGAGAGGGTGAGAGATAGTCAACAGAGTTCTAGGATGAAGCTCTAGAGAGAGAGAGAGAGTGAGTAAGTGAGTGAGTGACGTGGGGGAGAGACAGAGGGAGGTGGGAGAGAAAGGAAGAGAGAGAGGACTTGAGAAGGAGGGGGAGAGAGATATGGAGTTGGAGTGGGAGAGAGAGGGAGGTAAGAAGAAAGACTTATAGAGAGATAAAGGTGGAGAGAGAGAGAGGGGAGAGGAGAGAGGGGAGAGGAGAGTAGGAGGGAAGAGAGATAGAAGGGGGGAGAGAGAGAGAGAAACGATGTGTATGTTTGCGGGGTTATATAGAGAGATGAAGAAAGAGAGATAGAGGGAGATAGGGATATATATGAAAGGGGGAGAGAGGGAATAAGAGAGGGACAGAGGGAGGAAGGGAGAGATAGATAGATATGAAGAGAGAGAGTGCATGTTTCTTGGGAGGTGAGATAGAGAGACAAAGAAGGAGAGATGGAGCGAGAGATAGATATAGATGGAGGGGGAGAGAAAGGGAAGAAAATTGTTTGCACTAGATGCATTGATTTAAGTGTACATATGTTGATTTCTAATTCTATACGATTTCTTGAAAATTAGATGCATCTGTTTCTGTGTAGCTGTTGATTTCAAATTCTATTTCATTGCTTACATTAGATGTATTCATTTCATTAAATATGTTAATTTATAATATTGTTTGATCAAGCTTGCATTAGATGTAGTGATTACAATGTAGATGTTGATTCCTCATCCTATTTGATTATTAGCACTAAATGCATTAATTTCAATGTAGATGTTGATTTCTAATCCTATTTGATTGCTTGCATCATTAGATGCATTGATTTTAGTGTAGATGTTGATTTCTCATCTTATTTGATTTTTTGCATTAGACGCATTGATTTTAGCGAAGATGTTGATTTCTGATAAATGATGTAACTAGATACATAGTGGACATTAATTTCAAGATAGTTAGTTTAACATTGTGCATTGATTTTAGTGTAAGCACAAACAAATTATTGAGGACGTGCATTATGACTAAGCTTTTGTAGATAACCTCAAACAAAATAAAATCGAATAAAATTTGTATTTGTAACTTTTTACATCTCCACATATTTTAAAATTGAATATATAACTTATTTCAATAATCATATTTGAGTTTTAAAAAATAATAAAACTTAAATTTCCATCATAAGGAATTGATTGAAATACTTGGATAACTACTTGTAAATTTAGGAAAGTTAATAACATCATATAAATTATAGAAATGTTGCCATATATTGTTGTTTGACTTATATATTAAATTTCAACACGATTGACTTATAGCATGTTATGACAACTCTTGCAGATAATCTCAAAATAAATAATGTTGAATAAAACCTATTTTTTGTTTACATGACATCTTTTAATATTAAAATTTAATAAAACTTATTTCAATCATATTTGTCGTTTTTAATTGAACCTTGAGATAAGAAATTGATTGAAATAATTAAAAAAGTTGTCCATGCATGGTATCTGGGGGGTCACTAAATTTTCATATATATATATATATATATATATATATATATAATATATATATATATATATATATATATATAATACAATGATTTATAAATTCAAATAGTTTTATTTTTAAAATTGAATTGTAATAACATACATGTTGATTGCACTAAAAGACACTTTCTACAAGACAATATGAAGCATGATTGGAATTCTTTCCATGTTCAATAGTAAATTGATAAATGATATATTTTAGTTCATTTTAAGTAGCAAAGTGACTTGCATCATAACTCAAGATTGCACTTTTTTTCTTAGTCTATGAATTTGGAAACCAAAATTGAACATATATTTTACTAATAAAAATTAGTGAAATAATTTTAACAGATCCATAAACTTCAAAAATTAATGAGCATCCTTACAAAAGATTAATACAAATCCATAAACTGAAATAGTGAATACGTGTATCAATAAACTATCCATATGGAAATATATACAAATTACAAATATCACATGAACATCTGTAAACTGAAATAATAAGCATCCATAAAATAAAATAATGTCCACAACGTACATCTGTAAATTTTCCAGTTATGAAAATATACAAAGTTTGTATCACACATGTGAATATGCCCTATGAAATGAGCCTGAAAATATACAAACCGTGACACCCTAAGTACCAACAAAACTCCTATGTGAGTGCTACCGCACAAAGCAAGTGTCTATAAGATGGTAGTGCAATATAACACATTCAAATTCAATCTACTTAGGTCATTATTTGTATAAAAAATATGAAAATAAATTATATTGAACCACATTTTTAATTACATATACACGGATCTACTAACCTCAGTTGAGTTCAAATGCAAGTAATATAGGATGAGGTTATGATCATGAATATGAGTTTGGTGCTCCCCTACATACGACTCAATGATTTGGGCCTGCATCATCAGTGTCTCTAAATCCAACATCCCACTCATGTCTCCACATAACAGTGACATCAACAACACTCTACATAAGGGCCTGTGTACAAAATGACAAGGACAAATTATAATTAGCCTACAAATTAATTAGCATATTTATGTAACTTAAAAAAAAAGAAAATGTTGAAATCTTAGGAAAAAAAGTTTACCTCAACTATTGGTGCATGTGGTTGTACATATTGACTCTCATCCACATTAGTGAACATATAAGGTGGAGGTGGAGGTGGAGGAGAATCCATGGAAACATGCTTTGGTCGAGGATGCCCTGGATGATCAACTGCACCCTCAGATGACCTCATAAGGTCATCTGTATAGTTGGAACGTGTCTACATGTTATCATGGACTTATTAATATAAATATAATCTAATACGAACTAGAAATTTTAATATAAAAAATTATGCATAATTTGACAATAAGAGTCAAAAGTTTCATTCATATATATATATATATATACACCTGGTTTGTGTCACACAGACCATGCACACTCCATGTCTCATGAATGGCATCACGATACATACATGTATGTGTCAAAAGTTGATCAAAGGGTAAACTCGCGAGAAATGCATCATCATTTAAGGGCACTGGTGGGTCATGAGGTAATGTTGGTGGTATCCTAATCTCCCCATCCAATGCAACATGCACACTAGCTAATGAAACCCACATGTTGTCTGCAATAATCTCTTGCATCTCACCACCAAGTTGCGATAACTCATTATATCCCTAACGGTAGTACCAAACTCCAAGATGGTAGTGGAAATAATCTCGGAGGTGGTGGTACATGCCCAAGGTCCCTACAAGCTTCCTTGCGCTCATAGGTGTGTCCCCTTCCGGTACCATAAAAATGAGATCTGGTATCATTGTAATCCGACCTCATATGTAACAAAAACTTTGCATACAAATGCTTAGAAAAATAAACCGCGACCTGATCATGGTTAGGGAACTTGCACCAAGCTCCAATGAATCTATCATACACAAAGGGGGTTACGTGAACATTACTAAAATATTTCAGTGGGATTGAACCTTTATGTCTAGTAGGGAGATCCAGAGGGATGTCAAACAACTTCCCACGAACATTAATGTCCTTGATGGCCTATTTCACCACCTCCCAAGAATATGGGCTTCTAACCTCATGCCTCCTGACCCTATGTATGAACTGTAATATGTGGCTATGTGGGCCCGACCTTCGGTATGATTCAATCATCCTATTCATGTTATCCAACATCGAAGATAACGCAAGATGAGTCGGTGAATTAGCAGGGATCTTCTCTATCTCTGTTGTGATCCATGTACGATGGGTAGTAACATCCTCTAATGTGATATGAGTTGTAGCATCATCCCACATATGGATCGATGTTTCACTCAGATCCTCAGCTTTGGCATGTTTGACGATTTGTAAATCATAAACATAATTTAACATAAATATAATCAACAAACCAAAAGAATAATAACATATACATTAAATTCAAACACATAAGTCGAAGAAAATTTAAAAGATAAAGACAATTTCAAGACATAAATGCATAAGTTTAAAGAGGATTTAAAAATGCAGGAGGTGTACCTGAAATGGGCGTAGAAGGTCCACTAGATGCAGCATGGTCATCAATAGAGACAGAAACACTACCTCTGACTGGAATCAGAGGCATGATATGCGAGGGGAACATGAACTCTCGGTGGGCTACGTGATCTATCATGAGCTCGACCACGTGCCTCTCACATTACGATGGACAATAGTTGGGGTGTGTATATGGGATGCCTCAACATATTACATATAATACATATAAACTAATCCAAGAAAAAAATGACGACGAAAAAACTATTTCTAAACTCAAGCAAAATAATCTAGCATGTAGTCCTAAACTTTAGAGTCAAATTTTTGATAGTTTATCAACCAAAGTACATCGAGTTCCATGTAAACACAATCAAAATAAGTGATCAAATCTACCCTCACGCTTTTTCTCGTTTCTAAATAATGCATTTTATTCATAACACATAAATATGTAAATAGATATGCAAAAATTTGAAATAAACCTATTTACAAAACTAATAAAATTTCATGTCAACCAAGTACTACAATAGACTTTACATTCTTAATGTTTGACTTTGACACATGACATGTACTAGGTGCAAGCAGATGAAGACAATGTTTCTTGTACAACACACTACATAATGAAACAATATGGTACAAATTAGAAAATAGTCTAAATGGTTTTATTCACTAGACCAAATGCAGTTCTCATGATGGATTTAATTTATCTATCAATGATGCATTGTTGAAACATGAACTTATATAGTTATATGTTAAATGTTATATATATGTGTGTGTGTGTGTTTTATGTTAAATAGTTATAGAACTATGTTATATTATATTAAGTAATTTTATGCTATGTTATAAACCATATATATAGAACTATAATATATCTAGCTATGTCATATGTTATAATTTTATAATTTAGTTAAATATATTGTTATATTAAAATCATTATATAGTTAACATAGTTAAGATAATTTATGCTACATGTGGTGTGTTATGTTAAATACTTTATGTTATGAACTAAAAACAAAATATAGAACTATATTATGTTATCACCATACAATATATATAGACTATAGATATATAGATCCTCATGCATATTATTATATATAATATATATAATTATATATAAGTATAATATATTATATATATATATATAATAGATGTATAACTTAATTAATGTTAATATGTTCATGTTATATATTTATATATAGAACTAGTAATACTATTAGCTTATGTGATGTTGTTAATATATAATTGGTATTAGTTATATAGTTATATATATGGTTTGTAAGTTATGAATATATGATTACATATGTTAATATATATTAAATCTCTTTACATAATTTAATTTAAGATTAATATTTAATTTTAAAACTAGAATTGTCACATAAGTTATATTAAAAAAATATAAATTAATTAACTTAAAATAATAAAATAAAATAAATTCTTATTTAATAAATAAAGGTTTTACTATGAGCAGACCATATTCCTATGTTATTTTCAAGCTTCTAATTACTATGTTATTGGTTATTAGTTTTGGTTGTTTTCGTTGCGGAGTTTTTGGGTTAATTTGTCGGTCAATATTTTTGCTAGAATTAATAAATGTATTTTACAATAACAAGAAAAGATATAAAATAAGAAAATTTGAAATTATTTCACAAAATTCTGAAAGCAAAACTTTAAAACCTAAAATAATTAGAAAAAAAATTGTTTTTATCATTCAAAATCAGAAAATATGCATTTAATACACAAAACATTGCAAGTAAGAAACAAATTTAAAACCTAAATTATAGTTTTTCTGAAGAGTCTTTTTTATGGTTTTCTAGGTTGGTTTTGTGATTTTCTAAGTTGTTTTAAACAATTTCTCTTATGATTTTCTTAGTTGGTTTTGTGATTTCCTAAGATATTTTGAAGGGCCTTTTTGTGGCTTTCGTAGATTTTTTGTGATAACATAAAAAGAAACAAATTCATATTCATGTGATAACATAATCCATCTTTATAATCTCTTCTATAGAAAATGTTCATTGAGGTTGTACTTTAAAGCTTCATCATAGACAAGTGGAACTTTTGAGCGAGCAAAAAGTGGTGAAACTTATAAAGGAAGTAAAACATTTCATGAGAGTTACATGTCCAATGGTAATATATTTTCTCCTAGTAGCAACAAACTTTCAATTAGAAAATTGAAGTTGATGATTGATATGATCATCATAAGGTCTAGCTAGGATAACTCTAATGGCAAGGTTGGAGGCGGTGAAAAGAATGTCCCATTAAGGTTGTACGAAGATGAGTTCTTCTAAAATTTGTTTCAATGTATAAAAATCATATTAGAACTATCAATCCATTTACAATTAACATCTTTTAGTAGTATCTCCACTAAGTGGTAGGTGATTGAAGTGTATCTATAGATGAACTTGCAATTATATCCTATGTATCTCAGAAATGTTCATAACATTGAACTATCAATGGAAGATTCAGGAATAGTAATAATATTTTTCTTATCTATATTAATATGAATCCCTATGTGTGATATGGTGTGTCCTAGTGACACACCAAAAAGGGAGATGAATGAAAATTTCTCTAGATTGAAAGAAATATCACATTCAAAATGGCATTGTAACATGTATAAAAGATGGCTCACTTGGTTGGAGATATGCCCATAGAGAAATTAATCAACAAAATCAATTTATAGGAATACTTGAATGAAATATTTGAAGATGATCATGGTTATCCTATTGAAAATTATGGGTACTTGGTTAGCGCAAAGGGAATGAAAATGTAGCAGTCAAATTAGATATAATAAAAAAACTTATCTTTATTAGGTCTTCAATAACAATATTTACTAGGTGATATCTGCCAAACCATTATGACAATAAGTAGTAATCTTTACTTTGCACACTTGTCAGAATATCCCTAGTGATTGGTATCAAGAAGGGATGTTAAATGGTAACCATGTTGAGAGTGAAAAAATTGATGCAAAGCTAAATTCTTCCATCCTTATGAGCCTTGCACCTTAAAAATGATAAGTATGTAGAGTGGGTATTCGTTGGATGTGGAATTTAGTTTCACATCCAACGGGTGTCTACACTTGACATTTGAGTATTTAACTTATAAGGAAATAAGCTGAAAGTACAACTAAAAAAACAATTTTATTCTTTCCCTCCAAAATATTCTCCCCTGGGGATGAAATCATCATCTTGAATCCTATTGACTCTTTTAAAGTTAATTTTGTTAATATATCTTTTGTTTTGAGGCCCATTTTTTACCTCAAAATTCCCCAATGATTCTAGCCTACATTACAATATAACAATAGAAATGTAATCACTTCATGTTTAGGGCTTAATAAGGGACTGAGGGTTAACATGAGGCTTATATAGGGCTTGCCATGTTCCTTTGCTTCAAACAAGTGTTGTAATCATCACTTGACTAATTGCTAGTGATTTTGCATGAATAACACATCTTCCCATGTCACCTCTTTCATTAGCATGTTCTTATGTTTGATGGGGTACTCCGCAATTGCTCGATTACTCAATTGCTTAATTCTTGTTTTAAGAATTATTTTTTCTTTTAATATGATTTTCCTTATTCATTTATCTTTGGTATACTTCTAGGATGCAAATGAATAACATAGCCACACTCTCGAGTGAGTGGATGACCCTTAGGCATTATTCCAAATACCTTGGAATAATTATTGACAACTTTATGGAGATATATTGACATAGATGATATTAACATTTTAGAATTTAGTGAATGCATCGTGCAATTACACCTTGGTGTCCCTTTTTGAGTATTTTTTTCGTTCTAGTAAAGCTTACATTAGGGGAATTTTGAGATCTAAAATGAGCTTCCTAAGGAAAATAATTAAATAATACTTAAAATAATTAAAGAAGAGTTATGAATTTCTAAAGAAAAAGAAAGGAAACTGGTTTTTTTAATTGTATTTTTGTCTTATCTCATTATAGATTTACTTAAATGTCAAGTGTAAATACCAATTGGATGTGGAATTAAACCCACTCTACATACTTATGAGTACCTATATCGAAAAAAGTGAAACAAGGAAAAAAGGATGGAGGCATTTTTTTTGGAGGATATGGGCAGAAGGGGAATGAGAGTGTTGTACTAAAAAGGCCATTTGAAGACAATTGGAAAGAACAAGCACATACAACAAAGGAATCTCTCTAAAGAAAAGAGACACTAGGTGGGGCTACAGGAGATGCACTCTGGATTCTTGTGTGTTTTAATAGGTGGATATTGAGTCTTTGGATTCTTTTGTTGGTCTAACAGGTGGAGACTAAGTCTCTAGATAAAATAGAGAACAAAAAAATAAAACTCACAAACCACAATTGACACAAGATATAACTTGGGAAACCCTTTTGGGAGAAAACCCAACTGGAAGGCGAGGTTGCTGCTATCTCTTTTTTTGAATGGAAAATGGATGCAAGTACAAATAAATGAGACATGTGGCTCATGGGCTACTACAATGCATAAACCCTCATTATTTTCTATCTCCCTATCTACTCTTAGCTACATTGGTCATATATGGAACAAAATTCACTCAAATATAATGGATCCCCTTTTCCTCCCGTGGCTCACATATGCTCCTAGATTCTCACGGGGCGTATATTGTGCTCCTCCCAAGTAGAAAAATATACCAGTATATAATCCAAAGAAATAATAACAAATGAATCTATAAAATGGCACATGTATCATTAATTAATCTCATGAACAACATAACAAACCAATCACACAAACCTTGTCTCAGTTTTAAGGTAATCTTCCAGGTATCCTCTTCTCTTACTTGAACATGATGATACACTAACAATAAGACTAGCTTGGTGAAGTAGTTGGTTTGCTGAAACTGATCCAATAGATCATCTATCCTAGGCTACAGGTACTTGTTCTTGAATGTAATTTTGTTTAATGCCTTGTAATCAATACACATCTATCAATTCCCATCCTTCTTAGTTACAATTATAATGGACGACCCACATGGTGAGGTACTTAGTTGAATAACTCCGTGTTCTAGTAGTTAGTGAAATTCTTTATTCACCTCCTTTTCCTCTATAACGAACTTCTTTTATAACCTAATGTTTGGAAATGAAGATTCCAACAACAACTAGATCTCATTCTTCACTTCCATCTTAGTTGGTAACCCTTTTGACTCCTAGAACATAACCATGTATGTTTGTAACAAATTTTATATTTGTTGCTTCTTTTCCTTAGTGCACCCCTCTAGGGATGACTTAACTCAAATGGAATCTTCTACAAATTAATTTTCTCTTAAAAATAAAAAAAACATACCTCTGGATAGAATTGGTCAACTTTCTGGCTTGGTTGGAACTTAACAATGAGATAATTGACTTTCTCATGTGCACATTAATGATGAAGGATTTTATGTCCTCGATGAGGTGGTACTAGTTAGTTCTCCTCGTAAATATTAAATCCCACATTTGCATATAGAGAATCCCAAATAAAAATCCACATACATCAAGTGGGACTACATCTAAATCTACACCATCAATAAAATCAGCATCGATAACAAATTTGAGTTGTTTGGTTACTTTTATCTCTACCTCCTTGTTGACCCACCCTGATGGATATGGGTTAGGATGGTCAAGAGTTTCTAGTCCCAGTTTCTTGACTAGTTCTACCACTATGAAATTCTCCTATGATTTTGAGTCAAACAAAACATTAGTTTTTGTCTTTCTTACTTATATCTTTAATGAAAGAGTATGGTCATTTCCTTCTCATCATGTTGTTGAAGGCTACTCAAATTCACTCCCTCTTTCATTGACACACAAAAAATCTTGTCATCCATGCTTGAGCTTCTTTCCACCCGATTACTCAAATCTGTGGCCATGATATTTTTCTTCTTTGAATCTTTCTTTTGACTCTTCGAATTAAGCTCTAGATGAAACTTCCAACAGTTCTCATCTCTATGGCCATCAATGTTACAATAATTGTAGCATTTGTTGGGATCCTTACACAGGTGCGTTGCGGCTTCTGTCTTTTTATATTTCCCCTTTTCCACTTCTTCTTCCCCTTCTTGGAAGCTTCTTGGCGCTCCTTCTATTTTGATCCACTTGATTTCACTTTATTCTGGAATATTTTCTCCAAGTGTTGTGCTTATATAGAAGCCTCATCCATTGTTTTAAGTTTGAAGAACATCACTTTATTCTACATAAAGCTATGCGGACCCACAGATATTTGAGGAGAACATCTAGGTTCTTTATGGAGATAACCAACATTATTTTCATCTTCCTAAATTCGATGGTGTACTCATGTACACTTTTCCCCTATCTTTGCCTAAACTAATGCCACTATATCCACTGGTCCTCTACATACCTGATAGGGTAGAATTGTGATTTTATAAGAGGTTTGAAATCATTCCACTTGGTCATTGAAGATCTCCCTCTAGTATTAGGGTTTCTATTTGGCTTTCCCACTAGGTTAGGGCTTGTCCATCTAATTTCAAATGTGAAAATAAATTTTTGTGTTCTTCCTATATCTAGTGAACATTAAAATAAACCTCTAATGGATACAACCAATGGTTTAAGTTCAAAGAATCAATCTCACGTTGATATGGCTTGATGTCAACCTTTGCTTCCATATTGAATACAAAGTATGAATGGTTCCTGACACTCAAACTGAGTTGTTCCTTTTTGGGTTCTTTCTTAGGCTCCCTCTTTGGTTCTTCCTAATCCCCTCATCTCCCCTCTAATCTGACCTCCACTTTAGAACCTCCATATTCTTTGAATATCCCGATTTTATTGGTTAGGGATGCCATGAGGAAGCTTATATTATAGTTTATATCTATAACTTATGCTTCTAGTCGCACAAACGTATCCTCTACATGATCTTAAGGGTTGTTAATAGATTTTTCGGTCATGGTTAGGGTTTTATGACATTTAGATTAATTGATATGCATCCCATACAACTCCCCACAATATACCTAAAGAAACCTACTCTGATACCAATATAATCCATAAACTTCCATGGATATTCCATTGGAAAATTCATCACAATAAATCTACTCATTTGTTAATTATTTTGTTATGTTTATGCATTAAATAGATAAAATATGGAAAATAGAGAACAAAAAAATAAAATTCACAATCACAATGAACAAGAGATATGATCTAGGAGTCCCTTACAAGAGAAAACCTAGTTGGAAGGTGAGGCTGCTATGATTTCTATTTCTTTGAATGGAAATAGATGCAAGTAAATAGGAGTGAGACTTGTGGCCCATGGTATACTACAATGCAGAAACCCACTATGTTTCCTTTCTCTCAATCTACTATCAACAACTCTACTCATATATGAAACATAATGCACTCGAATAGAATGGAACCCATTGTCCTCCTATGGCTTAGTTATAACACAACCCAATAGCCAAATAGGGATTAAATTTGATCCATTCAACCCTACACATGAGTTACAACTCAATCCTTTTGGAGTCTACTTCATTGTTCCCACGTCGCTAACACCTTTTCCATGAGTATCAAGGTTTGACATGGCATCCTCGCCAATTATGATAGTAAATTTTGATAAGTCAACTTTTGAGAGGCATAAATTTCTTATATGAGCTCTGATTGAGTCTATTCTTAAACCATTAGAAATTTATTATTGTGTAGATTGTGGAATCTAGTTGATAGTAAGGTCGAGACCACAAAAAATTCTCATTTAAGGCCTTAAAATGGCTCCTATAGTTTTTCCTAAAACTTTCCAAATTGGGACTACCAGTAAAAATGACCCTTCAAGTTGATTCCTCCAAATTTTCCACTCTAAAATCATTGATATGGATGAAAAATAATATATCGATCAAATACAGATCACCTCATTTACAAGCATAGACTCAAAATATTAATAGGAAATATCAACACAAGAATTCTTAATTCATGCTACAATGCAGCTTCACCTTCAATTAGTTCAAATGTTACACATGAAGAGTCTAAAAAACAATTTAGGTTTATAACATCAAAACATATAATGTAGCAACAATTTATTTATTCATTACAAAAATTGGCAGTGGTTATCTAGAAATGATAAATCCAATTAGGTATTCCAAGTGACCAAGTGATTCGTTCGTATCGCCTTTAACCGACAGATTAGAATTGATGTGATTGTGGATCACTTGCAAAAATGGTTTTATGTGTATACTCCAACAAGATTCCAAAATAGTAACTTGGAAACAAGTTTATTGAGTATCTCAAGCTTTTAGGATCTGTTATCAATTATCTTTAGCTAGTAACAAGTATTTTATAAGTTGAACATATAAATCCCAACTAGAAAAGCACGTGAACTACAAGCTTCTATTTCATCCTTTTTTTTTTATAGATACTACCCATTCTAGACCCATAATTTACGCTACATTATCTTTGGTTTCATCTTCCAAGAGATCCAAATGACTCTTCTTATTCATTTATGACTCTTCATATGCCTCCTAAATTAATATTTATAATATACCATGATCTCATGCCTTAGGTATCTAACATTCCACCTCTTGATCCTAAGGGGTGTTTGTAAGTTCAAGTTTTTTTTGTTTGAAATTTTAAAATTGTCATCTTATAGGTGCTTTTGTGAAGGTGTCTGTAATCTGCTGACTTGTAAAATAATGTATTAGCTCAATTATCTTGGCCTCTACATGATATCAAATTAGATGATACATCATGTTGACATGCTTTGTTCAATTATTAATTCGACGATTCTTATCCAATTTGATTATAGAAGTGTTTTCAATCAAAAGTGGAGTAGTATTCACTTATTTATCCTACCTCTAGTATCTTCTTGAGCCACACAATCCCCCTTTTCAGCTCTACAACAACCACATACTCTGCCTCTATAGTGGAATATGATATAATGGACTACTTGCATGCTCTCGATTTATGTTGATCCAAGACTCATGAGGTATCCTAAAGTAGAGATTTTGTTCTCCTTATCCCCATCAAACTATGAATCTATATGTCCAACTATTTTGATGTCCTCCACATTAAATTATTTGAGCCCAAAGACTTGAGTTCACTTCAAGTACCTTAGAACTCTTTTTGCAACACACTAATGACTTCTTGAATTAAGTTTGTTTTTTATCTCCCTGGGAATTAAGACATAAGAAGTGGACCTAAATACCCTGAGATGCCCCACTGAAGGAATGAATCCATACCACATTTCAGAAGGATTCTTGTTGGTAAGAACATGAGATAAACCTCTATTTATCATATACACTACCAATAGAACTACATCAATGAAAATAATCAACTTCACAATCTTGAAAATAACATTGAAAATACAATATTCAAGAGAGCCATGTTCATTGTTTTTACCACACCATTTTGTTTGAGGACTCTATGGATCAATGGTTTGACGCTTGATCCCATGTTGGAAAAGATAGCTTCCAAACTCATTACATGTATGTGTTGGGGTACATTGCACTCAGTGGTTCCTTAGGACCCACAATTTTTTAATAATTTCCAATATTATGGGAGTGTGTGACCACTTTTTATTAACAACTAGACATTCCCTATCTTTTGGGCATTTTCTATCTTTTAGGGTTTTCTATTTATAGTAAGTCTATTTTTAGTGAGGGTGCCACCTAGGATGACATGTGGCGCAAGTTGAAAACTATTTGGAGGATAACATGGCTAATTCAATTATGTTAATTCAAATTATCCCATGCATAGGCCTTCCTGAAGTGACTACGCAATGCTTCCCACATATTTAGGATTTATAACTTAACTTATCTGATCTACCACATGTCAGTTGACTTTTAGTCCTATTTTTAATTATAAGTGACTATAACTGAGTAATTTTTTGGCATGTGAGAGTTATTAATCGGTTTTGATTGATTATAACTCCAATTACTTCAATTTCACTCCATTATTGGACATTTTGCTAATTTTGAGTCTCCAAATCTAATTTTTACTTACTTTCCAACTAGGGAAAGCGCTTATGTAGTTAACTTAGTGCTTAGACATGGAATCCAAACCTAATTTGAATTGGTTTTTCCTCCTAGAGAATCTATATATTGTATTCATGTTTATCAATAAAAAATCATCATATTTTATGAGTAATTCAAATTGTCTCCTTGGTTCATTTGTCAAATTTTCAACAGTTCTATTCTCTCTCCTTCCTTGTTTTGTATCTAGCTAATCTAGTATTTTTTCACACTCATGTCCTATGATTTTTCTTAAAATCCAACATGGTATTAGAGAATAAGTTATTTTGTGAATACTATTGATATTTTATTGTATATTTGACAATATTATAATAACACACAGAGAATGGACTAGCTCATAGTGTTCCCCGCTCCTTTCAATTACTTTGACTAGAAGCCAAATATCCTCTTATTGTTGCACAAGGATGGACTCTATAGGATTACAATAGGTATCTAAATTGATCCTACATCAGCCATTGAGAATAAAAATACTTCAATAATATGGATGAATCCTATGGGATAATTTGTTTGTATCTCCCTTGACCTACTCTTTCATGTCGATTCATGCTCAACACATAATTAAGTTTGGACAAAATTTGGAGGGATTGTTTGGAAATAAAGATAGGTTGAGGACTTGACAAGAGAATGAGAAGATTTATCTAGATCCCAACCATTTTGAGACCCTACAAGACCTCGACTTGAGATTCAAGATACTAATGACACACCTAAAATCTCATGGGATAGATATGAAGGAAGTACATCTTATCCTTTTTATACTTTCTAAACTAGGTCCTCAACATTTTGCCTTTGTCTCTTCTTTCCATACTGCTATATTATCCATGGGTATGAACTAGAAGATGCCGTATTTGGATTATAATATTGAATCCTTGATACATGAGTAGAATAAGCTCATACACATTGGGTCTCTTATTCCTTTCACGCCCCATGCACTTACAGTGAAGGATGATAACAAGAAAGGCAAGCAAAAAACAAGAGATCTTGATCATATAGATGGAGAAATATATCAATCTAGTAAGGCGAATAAAATTCCAAAAGTAGGAAAATATAAGGAGAGAATAATTTGTAGCTACTGCAACATAGGGTTTTATCTACAGATTCCTTGTGTGGTGAAGATAATTGATCTAATGGGAACAATACTTTAGCAACAAAATCTAGATGACATATTTTAGACAACGTCAAGAAGAATACTAAAGACAAGAAATCAAAGGATCAAGGTATGGATTATTCTTTCATTTATTTTTCTTCATCATCTAATAAATTGATTTTAGACTTAAGTTCCTCTAATTATATGGCTACATCAAAGCATTCTTCTTTAATACCTTACACTAGTCCTACTCCAATAGCATCTCCAACACCTCTTTTTGATGAAGATCTTTAAGATGATTTTGTATACTTTTTGAACCATATTTCTAATAAAATTTTAGAATATGACCTAGAATTCCATCAACAACCCATTATATATCTATGTCATGTGCTATGGAGGGGACATCATACTCTACATTCATCTAGTCAGTGGAACTGCCAACTTACAAGGAACTAGTTTTCAATTTTATGGTACTCCATGAGCTCTCATTGCTACTAGTAACAAGCACAAGGCTAAATTCATTGAAAAATTATTCTCATATGATGGTATATGATAGCTCCAAGGTAAAATTCATGATTGCGTTAATTAATGAAACAACCCTTCTTCATAAGAACTACATATTTGACTAGTATGCATTGTATTTTGAGGGTGGCTTTTTTCCCATTGGGCTTTCCCTCTATACCTCACTCTTCTCATACTATATTTTTCATAACTTGTTTCATGAGTTTTTAAAATGTTTAAAAATTGTTAGGACTCATTTTTTTATTATTATTTTACATAGTTTTTGTACATGAGTACCTAACATGGTTCATAATTTTCAAGACTCATTCACTTGGCATACTCCCCCTGTTGGGTTTTCAAGGGGGGTATTGGATTATATTGCACTTATTAGTTCATCAGGACAAACATTGTAAGCCATAATTATACCCTCTTCCATAAATTATTAGGGGGATACATGACCATTTCTTATTCACTACTAGACATTCTCTATCATTTGACACATTTTGCTTTTTAGGGTTTTATATTTTTAGTATGTCTATTCTTTAGCAAGGGTTTCCACCTAGGATGGCATATGGCATTGACTGGACACTTGTTGTAGGAAAACATGGCTAATTCGACTCCATTAATTTGAATTATCACATACATAGGTCTTGCTAGAGTGATGACATATAACCTCCCACATATTTAGGAGTTGTTGCCTAACTTATGTCAACTACCACATGTTAATTGAATTTTAGTCCTATTTTGGGGTCTAATTGAGTCTGACTAAGTCAACTTTTTGCATGTTAGAGTTATAAACCAATTCTAACTAATTTATAACTCCACTTACTTCCAGTTCAATACATTATTATGTATTTTTCTAATTTCGGGTCTCTCAATCAAATCTTGACTTACTTGCTAATTAGGGAAAGTGCCTTTGTTGTTAACTAAGTGCATGCACATGGAACCCTAACGTAATTTGAATTGTTTATTCCTCCTATAGAGTATTTATTATTATTATTATTAATGTTCAACAATTATAAATCATCGGATTTAATGAGTAATTTAACTTGGATCCTTGGTTCATTAATCAGTTTATCGGTAGTTTTATTCTCTCTTCTTGCTTGTTTTGCAAGAAGTTGGTTTAGTAAATTTTTTCACACTGAGATCCTATGATTGTGCTTAAAATCCAACAATATGTTCCCATCCATTATCAATATGAAAAGTGCTAATACAAGATCGAGCTTCATTTTCAATCTAAAGATGAAATTTTTAAAAATTTTCAAATGATTGAGATTTTTGTTTAAAAAATAAACCCAACACATTTTGGTGCATCCATATATAAAATCCATGATATATCTATTACCAAAAGTATATGGAAGAAGCACGGTTCCACGAAAATCATTGTATCAAATCTAGCTTTTTACATGCTGCAGAAGTGGAATCGTGAAATGTTCCTTCTTGTGTTTACAAGAATACATGCTTCACATTGCTCCAGATTCTAAGTAATGGTGGGAAAAATAGAAACACCATTTGTTTTCAACATATGAAGACTATCATAATTTATGTGTCCAAATATATCATGCCACAAGAGACTAGAAGACAATGCACCTTCATCATGGGGAGAAAGGTATGCTGAATTTTGTGCATGTGCAGATGCCCCTTTTAGATTCAACAAATTTTCACTATCCTCCCATCCTATTATGACAACCATGTTGTCAAAATACCTCCTTATTTCAATTTTTCCACCTCATTATTTCAAAATTTCCATCAAAAATTTGAATAGAATGGCCTTCTTATGGAATTCACATAAGAGACAGAAAGTCCCTCTGCCACTCAAGAAGATAAAGAACATTATACAAAAGGAAATTGAGGAATCCAAGAAATTTGAGCCTCATGTTGCAAATTTCTTTAGTTTTTTAAATAAGAACTATATACACAGTTTATTGCACCTCCTATATTGTCATTCAATTTCTCAAATAAGTATATACAAAAATTCATGTGGAAAGTGGAACCAATATCAAACAACCAAGCATCTCTCCAAGGAGAAAATGAAGTTTTTAATATTTTTTCATTTATTCTAGTATTGGAATGGGCAGGTTCAAGAGATTTATCTTTTGCTTCCTTTTTCCCCTATTTATCTTCCATATTCTCCCATTAGATCCTACATGTCTTAGCTTCATCTTAATTCTTTCCATAAAAAACACAATGAAGATGATATCTCTCACCTTAACTATTTTTATTGCTTTCTTCTCTAGAAAAACCATGTGATTGATTATTCCCTATTAGATAATGGCATGTAGTCTCTCTAGTGGGTTGATCTATGCTTGAAGTCACATGTATAGGTATATGAAAAGAGGGCCCCACAATTGAAGAAACATAAGCCAAAGATGCAGAGGAACCAAATGAAAATCAAGGTATCAACATTGAGAATTAACTTAAAGAACATTTGACGGAGGAAGTTGTGTGGTCGTAACATTTTTTGAACCTAAGTCCATGAGGTGGCCATATCCATGGGCTACACCTTGTCCATGGACAAATACCACAGACGACATGATTTCAAACCCCATATTCAACAATAATTAAATTGAAATCCATCATTGAACGAGAATGTAGATGGAGTCAATGGTGCCAAGGTATGAGATGAATGGATTCCAAAATTCAAAGGGGAAGATGGTGGTGCTCAGAATAATATAAATGATTTCAATGAATATTTGAATGACCATTTCATATAGGAGGTTTTACTATTGGCATGGACGAGAAGCCATGGGTTTTTTTGGGAACGAAAAAATTGAAACTTAACCAACTTGTAGAGCCAATAGAGGCACCAATGGCAAGCTTTGAACCTGAGAAACATGTTCTTACCGTTATTTAATTCATTTAAGGATGGGTTTCTTGCAAAGTAACCTTCAAACTTGAACCCTACCTTCAACAAAGTATCTTCAATTCAACCGATTCGATTATTCATCGTAATGAATGATGTGATTTATTCTTGTACCAAGACAAATAAGCTCTAAAGATCATGGCGTTATCAAAAAATAACTTGCATTGATACCATTACCAATTAAGGGATTTGTAACTCCATAGATTAATTACATTTGTTTATAATGAGACATAGATTCATATAATAGGAAGTGACCTTTGGTTTCATCTTCTAAGAGGTATCAAATTTTTATATTTCTCCTAAATTTTAATATTTACAAAATATGATGATCCCAAGGATTAGGTACCTAACACCCATGAATAATAAATGCATACATAAAAGAGTGATTCCACATGGATTGGCTTAACATCCTTCTTCTTTCTAGTGCCAAACTATTGAGATTGATATTGGTCCCCTCACCAATACGAACACAACAATTTTGCTAGATGAAAGTGTTCAATTAGATATATTTTCATTCGGTATGTCAAACCCTCTGAATTATTACTTGATTACCACCATCAATTTAATGATTTAAATTTAGAATATAAATGAGATGCAAATGCCTTACAATTAATTTTATATAATGTATTCGCAATAAGTATAATAAGAAATGAAAGTAGATGGAACTAATAAAATTTCATTGATTTATAAATTACATAAATATCCAAATCGCTAATAGTAAATCAAGGTTAACATACAATTAAAGTGAAACCTATAACTCCATATTAAATTATTAGCAAAAAAAGTAGGATATTAAGAATGAATACAAGAGGCATGACAAAAGTATATAGTAAGTGAATATTGATTTTTATGGTATTTTGATTTGCTATGAAGAATAGTCTAAATCAATCACAATGACACTAGAAATGTCCAACATAATTTATCCAACGATAACTTTTCATTAAAAAAATTAATAATAAAAATAAAAAAACATTAAGAAAATTTTGAGATCTAAAATGGGCCTCCAAAGGAAAATAATAAAATAATACATAAAACAATAGAATTAGAGTTATGAAAAGTAGTTTTTTTATTTGTATTTCTACTTATCTCCTTATATATTTACTCATATGTCCAGTGTATGGACCCATTGGATGTAAAATCAAATTATGCATCCAAAGAGTACCCACTCTAGATACTTTTTGAGTAGACACACAATGAAAATAAAAACTGAAATCACATGAAAAACATTTTTCATGAAAGAAACACATTTTTCATGTGATTTCATATATATTTTTTTAAATCACATGAAAAATGTTTTTCATGAAAGAAACACATTTTTCATGTGATTTCATATATTTTTTTTTGCTAAAAATTATGTAGAGTGTGTACTCCTTCCAACTGGTACCTACACTTGACATTTGAGTAACTATTTAAGGAGAACATAGAAAATTTTAAGCGAAATTAAGGGTTTTTTTTTTTAATTTTGGTTGGGCAAATATTTTGAGGTTTGACTATGGATCGCCCAATATTTATTTAAGTAATATTAGTTTCAAAAGCAATAGCCCATGGAAATTTGATAAGGGATAGTTGAAAATTTCAAAGTATACACCAATTCACCCTATTTTTTTGGTAATGGAAATTATTATGATATATTTATGAGAATACATATTATCTAGAGTTATTTCACATTATGGAATTCACCTTCACTTTATTTTTGTCCATGCTCTAGATTTATTTACATTTAGTTATTTATGGTAAAATTTAGCTAAGCCTTCACCCTAATTTTATGAGGATATCGATTGGATATAGATTGTTTAGAGTTATTTCACATTATAGAATTCATTTTCACTCTATTTTACTTTTTCATGCCCCAAACTTGTTTAAATGTAGTTATTTATGGTAAATTTTAGGCAAGACTTCACCCTAATTTAATTTTATGAGAATATAGATCATTTAGAATTATTTCACATTATAGAATTGATTTTCACTCTATTCTATTTTTTCATGCCCCATATTTGTTCAAATGTAGATTTTTATGGTAAAATTTAGTAAATTTTAGGCAAGACTTCACCCTAATTTAATTTTATGAGAATATAGATCATTTAGAATTATTTCACATTATCGAATTGATTTTCACTCTATTATATTTTTTCATGCCCCATATTTGTTCAAATGTAGATTTTTATGGTAAAATTTAGTCCACTTCATGGAATCTAAGTTTTATAGGAGAGAAGTTTGATCCCTATTTAAAGGACCATGGAAAAGAAAGTTTAGCCAAAAAATAAATCAATTTTTCAATTCTTTGTGGGTTATTCAACATCTAGAAAACACATAAATATTGAACATTCTCAATTTTAATTTGGTAAGCACCCACATGCATGTTCTTTTTCAAATGAAGATTAATGTGTTATTAAAATTTTACGATTATTTTGAGCTAAATTGTTATGATTTTTTCTTATTCTAAAATTTTATATAAATAGTAGACACCACAACATCATTTAAAACTAAAAATCACTGATAACAACAACTCTTGGCAATGAAAAACTTCATAGATTATGTTCCAAATGACTCTCTCAACTCAAGGAATTGTCAGAGCTCCCTTGTACAATTAATCTTTCATACTATCAAATTCAGATTCACCATGGCTTCATTATATAGCCAAAATAAAATTTTCTTCCTAATATAAATGTTTATAATTTATATATACACAATTAGATTTTTATTTCACCCAAAGGCCTCTCCACCTGCGTTGATAGAGGAGTTGTACAATTCCTGTCATGTCCTATTTAACAAATTTGATCTGGTTAATCCATTAAAATTAAAATAAATAAATAATTAGCGATTAAAATTAAAGTAAAATACCAATTTTAGATTTCTGAATTTTAATATTTTTATTTTAAATATACTCATAATATTCTTTTTTATTTTTAATAATTATTTATTTTCTTAATTTAAAATAATTGATTTATCTTCATTAAGATTTTGAAACTATAATATTCACCCTTAATAAACAATTTTATTTTTATTAAAGGCAAAAACTTTGATGCCATAGGACTTCGTACCCATTTGTTCTTGTCCAATTAACATTAACCTCATTCAAATTACATCTAAATATATATATAATTAATTAATATAATAATAATACAACCCATTATTTTGCCAATAATATTTTTATGACATTTATATAACTTAAAATTTTGAAACTATCGTAGCATTATGTTTAGTATTTTCTTGCATCCATGAGCATAAGAAAGAAGAAAGAAAGATATCCACCAAACAGAACTCCATTTCACCAGTTATTTATGGCCTTTTAATTTTAACCACTGGAGAAATTTCACAAATCTTATTTGTAGACAATTCTGACATTGAAACAAGTAGGTGACATATTTATTTGATTTTGATCATTTTCTATCTTTAGCATTTCTTTTTATCCATTATTTCTTTTTTCCTCTCCATAAGGAAAGTGTCAGAGTAGTTATCTGCATTTATGAGGGTTTAACCCAGTTCCTCCCAAAACCCCTCAAAAATGGATATTTCCCCGATTATTTTCATGGTGATTCTACACATCATTGATACCCACGTAAAAAATGTGTGCAAGGCTCTTTCCATATAATATTTTTTAACAAAAGGTCTGTTTAAGTTATTAGTTTTCAATTGTTCCTTCCGCTAGATGGATGGAAGGAGGAGCGAACACCGAGTGGAGGAGCGCTGCGAAAACAACCAACCAGCTTTGATTTTTCTCTCTACAACTTGCCAATAACCAACCAATAATCATCATGCAGGTGTGTGTTGTTTAACCGCGATTTATGTGGAACCAATGCATGCCTATTCTTCATGGTTTCTCGCCACGTTTCTCCCCTCTCCACCTACTGACAGCTGAGTCTTGTTTGAAAGTGGTGCCCTTGCATGCATATCTACCTTGTGACACGTTCATCCACCTGTTATTGCATGCCTACACTGCTGTCAACTTGCCATCTGCTTGCCCACCATATCAAAAGCTTTTTACTTCTATAAATACTTTTTTTTTTACAGTTGTGGAAGGTTTGGCTTCGCCTTTCCTTCCTTGCGCATTTTGGCGCGGGGTTGGGTCAGCCTCATAGCTCAGATAATCTCACCTGCTCCTCCATTGCTAGGAAAGTCCTAAAGCATTATCACTCTCTCCCTGTTTCCATTGTCCTGAGCTTTTATCGGCTGTTTTTGGTACTTGCTTCAAGCTTTCTGGTTCTAGTGTACTGGAGAACTTGCGGCGCTCTCCCCCCAATACACTTTCGGTAAAGGTCAGTTTTTTGAATATCCCATTTTATAAATGGTATAAGTAGAAATCCTCGAAATTCATAGTTCATTGATATATGTCTATTAGGAATAGATTGCAGTAGATCTAATATTGTTCCTATTACTCCCTTCCTGGAACTTTTGGCTTCAGATGTGATCGAGTTTTCCTTCATATGTCTTTTATCCTGATAAACTCTTTTGATTTTGAGGTTTGGGTTATATGTAGTTTGTTTCATATCTTACTGGCCACCCATTTTCTAGTCTATCTCTTCCGAATGGTTTTGGATTTCCATTAAAAATTTCAGGAAATATTTTATTATAACCAAACCCTGTGCGGATTTTTGTATTAAGATAGGCCCTTGGTGGTGCATATATGAAATTTGTTGTTGCTGTATAGTTTGCCCGGATGCATCCTCATGGATAGAATGCATCGACGCTTTGAGTTTCCTCTGGTTTTTCCATCGTCGAGTGTGTAGTTTCGGAACTTTTCCGACTATTCGTTTTAGCATTATGGTACAAATTTTGAATTTCTTTGTTCTATAATCTATGAGTGCTGCCTCCTTTCAGTTTCCTAATTCCCTCTTTTTTGTCAGTTCGGGAAGCTTCATTCTATGGGCATTCATTATCTCAGGGTTCCATAGGCCGTCATTTCCTTTTTTTTCCAAAATCCTTTGCTCATCGTACTTCTAGTACTATCGGCCCTCATGACTACTTTGACTATTTTCGGTTCTTTTTAAAAAACTTTCCTCTTTCTATTAAATACCTGGAGATATCTTGTCCTGTCTTCTAGCTCCTTGGTACTTGTCCTGCTCTCCTGGGGATCTATGTCGACTTTCTTCCATAAATTCGATGGATGGCTAAATCCCGAGGTAGCTATATTATCTGGTGTAAGGAATATTTGTCTATTTTGGCCCATATCTCTTTTATTATCCCTGTCTTGTCGTCTTTTGGGTAGTTGGCTTTTACTATCAGCTGAGATGGAGATTCTCCATGTTGAATCCGACAGGTCGGATTTAGTAAAAGCTACCATGGAGGTTGAAGCTTTACATTATGGTACAATCAAAGCCTCCAATTGGAAATCCAAGCTGGCGGGTCACTTGCTATGCTCTAAACATGTTCCTGATCCTGGAGAAGATATCCCATTTGTTCCCCGTCGCAAACATAATGAACGACCAGCCAAGATTACCCCTCCCCATCTGCTATATGCCTGGATGGTGTTATGTTAGCGGATCACATTGCAAGTTTACAATCACGTGCTTTAATTGGTAAATGGCACTTCCCCGACATGGAAGATGACCAGATAAGAAAGTGGCTTGGATCTCGATGGCGTCCTCTTATTGGATATACTCCTATGTTCGTCTGATGAAAGACTGGTACAGCTTTCATTTCCTGAAAGCAAAGGACCTCAACACCATTTGGGGCCTCCCTTGGGTGCACGGGCGGAGTTTTCTTGCTCTCCACAAATGGTACATAGGTTTCGACCCTCTTCGGAACACACCATAAAACAATTTTATATGGGTCAAATTACCTGCCCTTCTTATTGAACTGTGGATGAAGGAATCTCTCTCCTTCATTGGAAACGCTATTGGAAAATTTGTCTACATTGACCCCAGATGTCTAGGAGCTAAAGATAAACGGGTGGCCTGGATCCTGACTGAGAAAGATTATAGGGGTGGTTTTCCTGATCACATTGACCTCTTCTAGGGCAAATTCTCTACCCGTCAAAGGCTTGATTACTGGGGAGTCCCATTCAGGTGCTCCCTTTGTCACAAAACAGGACACCTCAAAGATAAATGTCCTCGGAATCCGCATGGAAAGGTATGGAATAGGGAATATAGGGTGAAACATAAATCTCAGAATATGGTTTCATCGCACTGCTATGAGGATGAGGAAAATTACAACTATAAATGAGCATCTCCTATTGCAGATATATTCTCCCCAACCCACTCTCACAGTATTTCCTTTTCACGTGACCTATCGGGGGAGCTGTCTCATCGCCCTTTCAGGGGATTCCGAGATCGATTTCCATGGATAATTTATACAATGTGGGTGCTCGTGTGATACCCTCCCAACCCCCTCCTCTTGAACCATCGCAGGGTATTCCTATCATCTCCCCTTCTCCTATTCCTAAATCAAGTTTCTTTTCCCATTAGAATACTGACATTACTATTATTCCCTCATCCTCTTCATCACCTGTTTAATCTAGTCATGCCCCCAAGAAAGTCTCCGCTTCCTCCTCCATCCATATAACTCTGAATCGCTCCATTCCTTCCTCCAAGGGTAAGGCCCCAATGATCTCAGTTTCCCCCCCAACATCTCCTTTACCATCCCCCACTAACTCCATTGGCAGTGACCTTGACATGCTCCTACAGAAAGAATCTATTCGCTTGATTCCCCTGACCATTCATAAACCTAGAAAGTCTTATTCTCCTGTCATCAGTCCTAATTCGGTGAAGAATATCACAGTTCGTC
>APFE031303132.1:53095-64086 GCA_000404065.3 Pinus taeda
GGGAGAGTTACAAATGATGAACATCCTCTCTATCAATATAAGGGGTCTTGGGGCCGACTTGAAATTTCTAGCTCTAAAAGATTTATTTCTTTCTTCTCCTTACAAGATAATCTTAATATAGGAAACCAGGCACGCTCGACAGGACACTATATCTTTTTTCAGGCGTATGCTCCCAACATGGTACATTCTGGCAACCGAGGCGGTTGGTCTATCTAGTGGATTAGTGGTTCTCTGGGACCCAAGATGGATTTCAGCAAAAACATTTCGATGCCTTGAGGGTATCTTGATTATTGCCAAGTATCGTGGTAGAGCTGAAACGATTCATATTTCAAATGTTTATGTGCCCTATAAAGATCGAGTTTCTTATTGGAACTGTTTCCTATACTCTGGAATTATGGAAATTGAATCGATCCTCATCGCTGGTGATCTAAATTGCACTTTGGGCCCAGATGAAGTTTGGGGAAATGGAAAAACAAATTGACCCGGTTGGTGAGAAAATCAGAGAGGCGTTGCTGCAATTCAACTTTGTTGATTTTTGCCCAAAATCTTTATCTCCTTCTTGGGACAATGGAAGGTCAGGGGATGCCTATATAGCTAAATGATTGGGCACGTTCATCATTCATGAAAAATTGATGGAAAATTTCGGTTTCCCAAGCTCTCATACTCTTCCAATTTTTATTTTTGACCATCATCTGATCTCATTACAATGGTTGGATCAGAATTCTCGGAAAAAAATTCCTTTTAAGTTCAATAGGATATGGCTTGAAGATGAGACCTTCAATAATATTATTCGAGAAACATGGATATCTTTCGATCCTTTGGTTAGATCTTCCCCAACGGAAAATTTGATTGGTAGAATGAGGAGTTTACAGATAAAGGTCAAAGAGTGGCAAGCCCTGAAAAACGATCCAACTGTTTAGAACTACAGGAGCTTAAAAAAGAATTGGAAATCATTGCCAATGGTATGTCATCACATTCCCTCCCATGGAATGTTCGCTCTCGGCTTTGGGAACTAGAAAAAAAAGAAGCAAAAGTTACTATCCATTGAAGAAGCGTCATGGTTACTTAAGAGTCGAGCCATTTGGTTAAAGGAGGGTGATAAAAACACAAAATTCTTTCATCGTTTTGCAAACAAAAGACGTGAAACAAACTCTATATGGAAAATCATGAGTGAAGATGATAGATTTCTATACACACAAGAAGAGATTTCCAAAGAAGCTGTTAATCATTTTCAGAAGGCATATAATCGGGACACCCACAAAGAGATAAATGATATTTGGTGGGGCATCAAACCTTTCCCATGTATGTTTGATGAAGAGGAAAACAACTATTTATTTGCTGCTGTATCAAAGGAAGAATTACTAGCTGTTATGAAATCTTTAAAAAAAGATAAATGCCCTAGCCTTGACGGCTGGACGACCGATATTTTCATCCATTTCTTTGACATGATGAAAAACGATATATTGGGGATGGTTGAAGAATCTAGAGTGAGGGGTAAAATTAGTCATATCATTACCTCTACCTATATTGCCTTGATTCCAAGGAAAGGGACTCCTTATCATTTTCAGATTTCAGACCTATTTCACTATGCAATACTATTTACAAAATCATTTATAGCAGAAAGGATCCGTCGCATTCTCTGACTTTATCTCTCAAAGGAACAACATGGTTTCCTAAATGGAAAAAATATATTAGAGGCAGTGGCAATAGCTCAGGAATGTTTGCACTCAATGCATACAAAAAAAATTGGAGCTGCCATTCTTAAAATAGATCTCAAAAAGGCCTACTATTGCCTTGACTAGAGCTATCTGAGGTGTCTTCTCATTAAGATTGGGCTGAAAGATCAGTGTACAAATTGGAATATGGCATGTGTGGAAAGAGTCAACTAAGCCATTCTCATAAATGGCATCCCTACTTCTTTCTTCACAGCTGTAAGAGGTCTCCGACAAGGTTGCTCCCTTTCTCCCCTTCTATTTATACTTGTTATGGATACTTTCAGTCTACATCTAAAAAGCGTTGTTTCTATGGGGAATATTAGACCTCTTTCCATAACCAGGGGAAACTCTTTCTCGCATAATCTATTCGTAGATGATATTCTACTTTTTGCTATGCTCTGTAGACAATCATGGAAATTTTGCATGAGATATTAATATATTTTCAAAGGGCAAGAAGTTTATGTATCAATGAAGGCAAATCATCTTTTCACTATGGAAAGGTCAATATGGATGATATGGACTACATTTCTCAACTTTATAATATTCAGGCAATATCTATCAAAGAAGGTATGAAATATTTAGGTTATCAATTGAAATCCATGGGCTTCTCCATATCTGACTAGTCTTGAATCCTCAATAGATTTTATAAAAGGATATCAAGATGGGAATTCAAATGTCTATCTTTAGCTGGTAGGATGATTCTCTCTCAATCTGTGCTTGCTCAAATTACTGTATATTGGGCACATCTATATTACATCCCTTCAGGTATCATTAAAAAATTAAATAGTTTAATGGCCATCTTTATATGGGGGGGTTGCAAGGAGAAGAGGAAATTCCATCTTACAAAACTGTCTAACATTTCCCTCCCAAAAAAAAATGGGGTGATGGGGCATTATGAATCTTCACCGTTTTGGTTTGGCCCTATCATGTAAATCTCTATGGAGAGCGGTTTTTGGAGATAGTTTATGGAGTAGTGCTATTAAGATGAAATATTCGGGGAGTAGAGATGTCATATATTGGTACAGGAATAGATCTCTGGGTCCTTCACAAGGGTCGGCTATTTGGAGGAGCTTCCAAAAGGTTCTACATTTCTTCCTCAAGAATCTGGTATGGAAATTTCAAACAGGAAGCAATATTCTCATCGGCATTGATTCTATCATGGGTGTAGAGGTGGAGTCCCCTATCCCTCAAAAACTTCTTATGTTCCTTCAACAAAAAGGTTTATTCTTCTGGGCACAAGTCATTCAAGATTGGCAGGGAGCAATTCCTAGATGAGAATCTGCTATGGAGCTGGGTCTCAATGACATATTGGTTGCACAATGGAACAATGTTATATAGGATATGAAGCATTATGGGATATTCAGAACAAAGGAAAACAACAACATTGTCTGGTGGGATAAGAGAGGCAGGACCAATGTTTTGGTCAGAGATATATATCTCTCCTTAACTGAAGATCAACACGAGCTTTCCCGGAAAATATTTCCAAATACTTTCTCGTGTAATTGAAGTCTCATACTAGTGCAACAGCCCTTCCTCAACATATCTTCCCGCAGGCTCATTTTGACGGAGCTGCAAAAGATGGCTGATGTGCCTGCGAATTTTACATCTGCATTACAAAGGACCAACATTATTCTATCTTTTGGAATGGTGGCCTAGGGACTAACAACAAAGCCGAGGCCATCGCTCTACATGGTCTTCTTATCTTCTACTCTTTTTTGGATAGTGACCCAATTTAAATCTTTGGGGACTCCAAAATCATCATAGAGCATGTAACCGGAAAACAATTTATAAAAAATGACAATCTATCTGGATGGATGGGCAGGATTTCATCAGTATGGAAGCCTTCACTATTCCTTATCTCACATATTAAGCGTTTGCAAAATGAGGTGGCGGACGAGCTATCAAAGAAAGGTTTGCAGTCACAATGCTGTATGTGGCATCTGAGCATCACTGTTGAATCCATCACATACTTTATTCAGCCTTTCTTCATGCAGGGTATATAGCATCGTCCCTATTCTGGTATGTTTCATGATTCCGCTCTCTTAATTACTGTCATATGACCAGGTATTATGTTTTTGACTTTTTATCTCTCTGCATTAGAATCATATGTTTCTATCAGTCTACATACTTGATCTATCAAACAAATTGGTAGTCAATGTATCTATTAGAAAGAATCTGTTAGATGCATGGCTCCATCTATTGTCTCTTTTGGCTAGAAATATTGTTTAGTTCTCCACAATGTACATGTTTTTTCTTTACATATAATATAAATAATATGCAGATTTTTCTTCTGAAAAAAAATATTTTTTAACAAAATAGACCGGGAGCATGACCTGAAAATTGCACGGGAATCCATCAACAAACTCTTGGAAATTTAGACTGCTATGTATTTCCTTAAACCCCTTTCCTATATATGTGCAAGATTGATCTGTATCACATTCTGGTTAGTCTGTGTGCTTATTGTTAAACAAATAATTTATAATTTATTAGTGTAAAGAGGATTTTTTATTATCATAATTGTTTTTACGTTATTTGTTTAGACATCCAAAATATTATGGGAGTGACTAAATATTAGAGTTTGTGATTAATGAGAAAAATCATATGTTTAAAGAAGAAGAAATCTTAAATTAAGAATCTTATACAAAAGCAACTATTTATATTTTCTATATTTGTTTTTTATTAAAAAATAAAATAAAAAGCATCTAATCTAGTATGGTAAAGATGTTGAAGCCCCAAGGGTTAGCCGAGTTGGTCAAACCAATGCCTCGCCATCAGGAGGTCACAGGGTCCAATCTCCCAGAAGCCCTTGGGGTCAAGCCTTAAAAATGGTAAAGTTGTTGAAATGTCATATTTAATATTTTTAGAATGTCGAAATAAAAAATAAAAAATAAAATAATATCAACCCTTAAAATAATATCAACCCCAGAAAAAATGGTAAAGTTGTTGAAATGTCATATTTAATATTTTTAGAATGTCTAAATAAAAAATAAAAAATAAAATAATATGGTAAAGTTGTTGAAATGTCATATTTAATATTTTTAGAATGTCGAAATAAAAAATAAAAAATAAAATAATATCAACCCTAGATTTTTCCGTGGACATAGCGCCATCTGTTGACCAGGGTGTCTCGTTGAAATGTCTTATTTAATATTTTTAGAATGTCGAAATAAAAAAATAAAAAAATAAAAAACATAAAATTTATAATTTATAATTAATAATTAAACAAGCCCAGATCCATCTTAATCTAGATCTACCAAGTTCCAAGAAATATAAAATTTCTTGAAATGAAAACCTTTGTTTAGAGTGAAAATATATTTTTGATCTCCCTCGAGACATAATAGATTTAGAATTAAGATGGATCTGGGTTGAGTGCAAATATGTTTTTGATGGTAGATCCAGAATTAAGATGGATCTAGTTGGTTTAACTCTATCAAAAAAGTATTAAGTGTGATTAACTAGTAAATAATTCAACATTTTTTTATCATTAGCTTATTTTAGTATTTAACAAATCCTTGTTTCGATGCAAAAGCCAAACAACAATAAAATAGGTTATAAAATAAATTAAAAATATTGTTTAAATTATATTATTTTTCATGTATCATAGTTTTTGTTAATAGGTGTCATTAACATTGTTTGTGTAAATATCTTTCCTCCTATCCAAACACTACAAAGGATCCACACTTCATAGATAATGGTAGTGATATTCAATTTATGACCATTTTTTTCACCATGTGGAATAAGCAATGTGTGAACTTTTCTTCCGACCATGTAGACTTTTTTTTTACTTTCTAATACAATAACTCTCTCATGAACTATGAAATTAATTTTCCATGTGTTCTTTTTTAATGTCCAGTACAACAACTCTCTCAGAAACGATGAAATTAAATTTCCATGTGTTCTTTTTTTACTGTCTAGTACAACAATTTTCTCAGAAACGGTGGAATTAATTGCATTGTGGAGTTGTCTATAATGCAATTTTTTAGAGATTCCGGTGACGGAATCCGGCGGAAGAAATTGAGGTTAAATCTTGATTTGTTGCAGTTAAAATGGTTTTTTAACTGCATATTTGGATTCAGCACCCTAGAAAACTCCTAGGACACTTTGATTGTGCAGAAACTAACTATCAAACTTGCCATTCCACTAAATTGCTACCGGATTTTGACCAGAAAAGCCGACCGAAAAAGCTCTCAAAAAGTCGCATTATAGACAATTGCATTGTCCGTGTGTTCTTTTTACGATCTGGTACAACAAAATGAAATTAATTTTTTGTTTATTTATTTATTTGATATGGTTTATTTGCTTTCATTGTTTCGATAAACCCAATAAATAATAACCTTATACGATTTAAGTTACAAAATTTGAATATGTAGGGATCACTATTTTGTAATATTAAACGTAATCTAAATTTTAATTTTATTTTAATGATCGCATTAAAAAGAAAATATAATAACTTAAATATATTTATTAATATAAAAATTATTTAACATCAACTCAAATTCAAATAAATATTTAAATAAAATTAAATAAAAAAATAAACCCTAACACATCAAAATAAATTAAATCAATCAAAATTTGTTTGGTAGAATAGTTTATGGTTAAATATATTTAATATTAAAATAAATACTTAAAATGACCTAATCTTAATATGTTTAATGGTATGCAAGACTAGTGTACATTGAGTCCCTATAATACATAGATTTTTTTTCTAATTTACTAATATAATTTAGTTGAGTTTCTAATTGTAAAGATTATGTGATTTTAATATAATGTAACAATGAATGATATAGTTGATATATAGTTTCATGTAATAAATAGTACTTAATGTATTTTGTTACAGAATAGATTTACACTAATAATGCATGTATGAGTAATATTGTTAACAATATAGAATTTGCAGTACATATTTGTTAGTGATATAGTTGTGTTTATAAATTTTCTTATTGTGCTATCTATATAGTTGAGTATATGAAATAGTATATAATGCCCATATATATAATATGTTCATATAACTAATGCAACCATATTAATTAAATCACTAGTAAAGAGTAATAGGAATCAATCCATGATAAGCATCAAAATTACTTTATGATAAATTTCCCTGATTGCTAAAATTTAGAAAATGACAAAAAAAACTAAAATATATTTTATTATTATTATATATTTATTATAAAAGGAATTAATATAAATTAAAACATATATACATTTAAAAAGAATTTGTAACAAGATTTTTAACCATGGATATTCATCTTCATTTTACCATGGTAGTTCTTAATCCGTGAATAGGCTTTGGTTCAATACCATAAGCACCACATGCCCAAAAAATCATAACTCATTTCATATGACACTCGTTCATATGATATTTTTTAAATTAATCAGTTTAATTAAAACAGAAAAAGGGTCATAACCACTTTGCAGATAGATATTAACCTTTTATTTGTGAATACTGTTAAAATATTTTAGAATATTGCATGGAGGTTAAATCTGTACCATCCACTTGATAAGTATTCTTCACAATTGAATTAAAATTTTGGAAGCCCTCAAGGGACTTTATTAAGGGTACTTCATATTAGATGGAGATATGATAGTATATATAAGTGAATAAACATTATAATATAACAATTACTTATGTAGAAATGTCAAGTTGTTATGTATTAAGTTATTATTGATAGTCACTCACTTATTTCATCTCGAAAAATAATAAGTTTGACCCTTCGTGCGTAGATGAGTTGGTGATAGAGTACATTATTAAGGAAATCTTAGTGACATTGTTGGTTCAAACCTTAAATTGCCATGAGCACCATATGAAGGAGCTTCCCATGGTCACTATAAGCAAGGTGGTTTAGTTAATTTTTGTGAATTATGTGAAGAAATTGATAACTAGAATGGAGCAACATTCACAAGAAAAGGACATCTTGAGTCAAGAAGGAAATGCCTCTTCTAGAAGGGTAAGTATGTGTATGTATGTATTTCTGTATGTATAGGCATTTGACTTATTTTAGATCTATGGTTAGATATATAAATATCAATTTTATAATGAAAGTATGTGGATCATAAAATTTCCATTAAGAGCAATGCATGAGGGGAATTCGTATTAGATAAACATTCTCTCATTTTAGACAAGTCAAGAGGAAATTAAATATAATTTTGGAGGTGTGTCCAAATCAAATAGAGAAAGGAGGCACATTTAAGTTCAAGTGAAATGAAGGTTATTGTAATTAAGTTGTAATTGGCAAAGGCATCATAAAAAGATCACATCATAAAGATTTGAAGTGATCAAAGTAATGACATCCTTGTGTAATTCAGTTTAATTTTTTTTACAACCCAACATAGGTGGAGATGGAGAGTAAGTCTTAATGTAAAGTCATCATCGTGCTTTATTGTCCAACAAGGTGACATTTGACACATAAACATAATATTTTTCTCTTCTATAGCCTCACTCATAAATGAGGAGGAAAGTAGGGACACTTTAAAACTATATGGGGATGAGATTATATGATGTATGAAGATATACAAAGTAAAGTCTTTCTGGTGATCCAACATAATACTATATCCTCACCAGTGTTGTAGTTCTTGAGGTGCATGCATGTACTTGTTTTTTTATTTTTTATATTAGTCTACTATATATTAATTATTTAGATTTTTTAATATTTCATGTAGCATCAACCTACATGCATGCATATACTAAAGAATTTCTAGACTTATAAAAGGCCATTAGGGAAGATAAATAAAAACAATAATTTTCCTTTATGGTATTCTTCATATTTTCTATTTATTTCCCAGGTTTTTATGTTAATACCACATTTAAATAGTTTTACAACGTGCTTACCTTCTCAACTCTAGTATTTTAGCTCAAAAATATTTGAATTTTCATCGCGTGGGTTTAGATCCAGAGAATAAAATAGGTCTTATGGATAGAATCTTTACATTAGGGCTGAAATAATGGTAAAATTCCATAGTTTGACATTTCAAAGAAGGGCATCATTACCTAATCCATGCTTGAAGGTCAAGGGTTACACTAAATTCTTGCTTGAAACACCACATGTTCTTCTATCTTATCTTTGTGCTTCCCTTTCCATATCTATTGATTGTTGAGAATAGCTGGAGAAAACCCCTTTCTTTAGAAGGGTATAAATTCATGGCATAATTGATCAAGGTACACCTCCCTAGGAAATGGAATTTACTTAATTAGTTTAATTAGGAAAATCTTGGTAGCATGACACTATCTCTTTAATGTTGGTCCTTTATAATATCTTTGTGCTAGTAGAAAAATGTACAAAAATCATATATAAACATTAAATTTACACATTCATATAAAAAATAAGTATTATATCATTAGGTTATTTGGTTTTTATTAATAATATTAATATTAAGGCTTGCTAATAAGGTTTAATAAAATTTATTAATACATTATTATTAACAACATTTCATAATAAGGTTTTAGGTTTAATAATAATAATAATAATAAGGTTAATAACATTAACGTGGGTATTAATAATGTTCATAATATTTATATTAGTTAAATAGTAATTATTTATTAATGAGGTTTAATAACTTTATTAATAATATTATTTAAGCCTTAGGAACTTTATAATACTAGATTAATAATTGTATATCGATACATTTATCTACACATAATAACACACTAATAATATATTAATATATACATTAACACATATCAATCATGGTTGATATGGTCAACCATAGTCAACATGGACATCATGCTCAACCATGATTATCCATATACACCATAGACATTAGATATATTAATAATAAGGTTTAATAAGCTTTATTAATAATAGTAATTAATATAAAGTTTTATTAATCAAATTAAGCACCTAATAAACATCAATAATTAAGATTAATAACATCATTGTGGTTATATAATGAAATTAATATAATTATAATAACTTTTAGAAATTATTTATTAATAAGGGATTAAGGTATTGATTGAGTGTGATTATAAATATTAAAAATTATAATAAAACAATTTGTAGTATATTATGATGTTTTTAAATTATTATTACAATTATTTAAGACAGTATTACGCTTTTATGTAAATAACATTAGTAAGTATGCATTAATACATTAATTCATACATTAACACATTAAGAGAGTTATTATCTATACATAATAGAGAAATAATATTTCTGTCTACACATTAATATATTAATATATACACTTAACTCATGTCAATTACACTGGTAACCAAGCAATATCTCAATATAAACAAGTTACATATAGTCATATACACTTAATAACTTTTAACTTCTAAATATCTCTTAAATAATAATATATATCTCTTAATATTATTTAATATTTTAAGTGTTTCATTATTTAATTTTGAATATAATAAACCATAGTCAACATCTCAATAAACATTTGAATATAGTGCAATTACACTTAATAACTTTAACTTTAATAGCTAAATAATAAATAATATAGCTTTAATATTATTTAAATTATTTAGTGTTCTTCATTATTTAATTTTTAATATAATTTTAATAACTTTTCCCGACCATGCAATTATATTCACCATCCTGAAAGGAGTTCAACAATTGTCAACCATGATCATGGTGGTTAACATGGCCAACCATTTTGGATATGGTCAACTATATTCATTTATAGTTAGACATTGACAATCATGCTCAACAATGTTCGCAAGAACATGTGGCATAATGAAAGTTTCTATTATTTGTGATTGATTTGTCCTTCCTTAATTTATCTCTTAAATGCGTTTAGTTCTCTTTTGATATTTAATTGAACACTTTGTTGATTCATGATTGGTTTCATTTAATTTATATTGATTTAAGGGTTTGGGTTAAATCTAAAGACCTTTTTTGAGTAAGGAATCCCTTTGTTGATATTTTGGTCATGATTATTTGAGAAAGATATGACATTAGGCCTAATATATGGTTTCAATTCTTATGTGGGCATTCAATGTGTTTATCTAAAGCCAAGGAATTGGAGAAGTGTCTAGCTATTAGAGAAGCAATGTATAAGAAACTAAAAGATTTGATGTAAAAATTCATGATTTTAAGATAGTTATTCATAGACCTTATTTTCATGCGAAGCCTCTAGAATATGAATTACATAGAATATAACTGAGTTGATTGAATGCGTCAAGGCCCATTTTGAGCAAAAGAACCTATGTAGTTCATAATCGTACATTTTTGGGAGTACCTCTCCAATTAGTTTTCCCTTGGGAGGTAATAAGACCTTTGTGATAAAAAAATCATAAAATCATACAAAGAGATTTGCAAGAGTTTATAATAATAA
>APFE031303132.1:64596-82194 GCA_000404065.3 Pinus taeda
AATTGAAAAATCAAGAGTACCCTTTTGAAGAGGACTCTTAAATGAAGATAGTGCTCTTTTTTGAATTTTTTTAGTTGTGTATATTTTATGTTATTGATTTTTACTTCAGTCTCTTTAAAATTGTCCAAAAAAAAAATCAAACATTATGTTTAAAAGAAATTAGATTAAAAATATCATATGAATTTTGAAAATGTCAAACTCATATGCCATTGGATAGAGAATTCCTTCATGAATCTAGCATGATCAACTCTGCCACCTAAAGACAATTTTTTCACTAAGTCCACTAGGGTACAAAATGGCCTTGTAGAAAAATTTATAGAATGGGTGTTAAAATTGTTGCTTTTAATTGAGTACTCGATTAATAATTTAACCAGATTGATATGATATTATTTTACTAAAAATGAGAATTCAACTGGATCTAAGTTATGAACAACATTAAAAAAAATTATATTATTGCATTGAGGCATTCTACATCCCTAGTCAAAAATTAAAATTATGTTATTGCATTGAGACATTCCACATCCCTATTAAAAAATTCTTCAAAATCTAAAAAGATTTTATAATTCAATGAAATATTCACCAAAAACCTATACATGCATATTATATTATTGATAAATAGCTTATTCTTTTTCTTATGTACCATGGGATTCACCCATTTATTATACAAATAAATTTTGGAAAGTTTTTTGAAATTTTTGCTAAAAGGGATAAACTGAAAATACAATAAAAATTAGTGTTTTTTTTCTATTCCCTCCAAAAATACTTACCCTTATTATTAATATTGCCATCTTAAATCTCCATTTTTAACCACAAAATGCCCTTAACATTTATAATATACAGCAAATAACCCTTAATTAGGCTATAAAATAGGTTGGAAATTTGTGATCTAGTCAACAAACTTCTAAAACAATGTAAAAGAACATTACAAGTATTTGTTCTTGGCAAGTAAACTTTCATAATAAGGAAATATATTAGTTATCTTTAAAAATAATATTATATTTATCTTTACATTGCACTTGTGATTGTACATATATAAAATTCTTTCCATGATTCCCAAACTCAAATTAAATTTTTTATTTTTTTAAATTTTATTTTATTTTTAATACATCTATTTTATTTATACTTTTAAATATTTTTCAACAAATTTATATTTAATCTTCTTCGCTCCTAGTTATCAACAAATTACACTCCTTTTCTTTTCTAGTCAAAATCTAAAAAAAATCAATTTTATAATGGGCTAAAACCTTAATTATGCTTATCTCAAAACAATGGATGCCAAAAACTATTCCATTTGCAATATATTTGCATATTCTCATTTGTGAGTGAATGTTATATGTTAAATGGATTTTGAATATATATATAAATATTATTATTATTATTATTTATTATTTGGTTTTTAGGATACAATTTTTTTGAAAAAAATATCAATTTTAATGGTTTAACTCGTATAAATATATTCAGTGATTTTTTTTAAACACAAATAGCTCGAGTTTATTACAATTTTAGCCAATCTTAATACTAACGAATTTCAAACAAAATTGTATTATGCTTTATTATTCGACCCATAATAGTCACATATCAATTTCACTTTCTTCATAGCTGAAGTCTAATTTCAGTATCAATTTCACATATCAAGAATATAATCAGTAATAAAAATGAACACATTCTAATACTTTTGGGTTTATATTTTTAATTTAAAGAATTACATATTTTTACCTTTTAAATCTATTAAAAATTGATTAAAAATGCCTACCATTACTTTCCTTGACATTATTCAAATGATATTATTATCCTAATCGCTGCTGATGGCAAGCCATGGGAAGATTTAAAAAAAAACTTCAATAACATTTTAACAATCCTCTCGATGACATATTTTTAAGTGATTTTAAAGGTATTAAAGGTATTAATTTGATTAGATTGTTTTTTATTTTGAAAATTATGGAAATTTTGGTAAGATTTTTGATAAAATTTGATAGAGATTTTTGTAAATTAAGATTATAGCTTTTAAATTTCAAAATTTTGAATATCCAAATTTTTAACAGTGTTTAATTTTTTAAACAAATTCCAGTTCCAGTTTTGATCATCCAGACAATTATCCTAGCTCTGTAAACTACTCCGATTGAAAATAACATGCAACGACGATTTAAGAATTTTTTAATCAATTAAAAAGAGATTTCAAGAAACCTAGTTGAGTGATATTTGAAAACATGTGGGCTGATTTCGCTCTTCGGAATGATCTTTGGACGTTGATTCAGATACTTTCAAAGATTATATTTAGATGATTTTTGGAAAGGTTTTGATAAAAGATCAGTTGAAAGATATTTGGAAAGTGTTTGATAACATTAAAAGAGAGCATCCAAATAAATTCTTTTTGGAAAGTTTTGCATATTATTTTTCAAAGGTATTTAATATATTTTGAAAATTATTTTATGGTATTTTGTTAATTTAGTTGGATAAGTTTTTTTGGAGTAACATAGTGTGTTTTTAATGAAAAGCTTTTGAGTGAACACTTCACTTATCATCAAGAATAGAAAGTTTGAGTTGAAAGATGAGAAAACAAAAACTAACGATAAATAAAGTAAGTTGAGAGAGAATATTGAGAATATATATTATATATATATATATATATATATCATGAAACATTTGTAAGTTTCTTATTTATATTGGATATGTGATTTTTTGAAACTTTGGTTTTATTGTAAATAATTTGCACAAAATAAATAAACGAAATGAAGAGTAATGAAAAAACTGAAGAGTTTTTCATAGCAAATTGTTAAACTCACATGGAATGCAAACAACTATATGAAAGATAAGCATTAGATTACCTTTACTATTCACAAGATGTTCATTTATAATACATTGTACATGACTGTTGGATTCATCTTCCTATATCTCTTGGACTGCGGTGGCTGTTCACATTCCACACCAACCTATAAAGGATTAGGTGTCCAATGTTCCCCCCTTTAATCCGAAGGGGTATGTATGAATCCAAGAAGAGAGCTGTAATACAAAATGTGCAAAAATGCATGGTAGCACTAGGCTGAATGTGCTCTCTGAAATGTTAGTATAAGGGGGTGGTTTAAGGATGACCACCAACATTGGAACACTTAGTGTAGTTCCCGGAACTCTTCCAAATTTGGCATGAAGTTGAGGTCTTCTATTAGAGGAAGTGCTTATCATGTTTTGAAGAGAAAAACTTTCAACCTTGAAAGGGAGGTCTCACCCTGCATAAAAAGGGAGAACCTCAACCTGAAAAGGGAGGTCTCAACCCGTGATGGTTTAAGGATGGCCACCAACTCTGAAATGCTTAATGAGATTCCTGAAACTCTTCCAAAACTCACAAGAAGTTGAAGTCTTCCACTGGAGGAAGTGTCCCTAATTCTCTGAAGAGGCATCACCAACTGAAGGCTTGCTCAGGGGCATCTTTGTCTCTGGCTACAACTTTGAATCTGGTATGGCAGGTTGTGGCTCAGACTCGCTTGATGTGGCTTTGAAGTTTGTAGATAACCATCATTCCCCCCTGTCAAATACAAGGTGAGATGATAGAGAAAACTCAACTGTAAGACTATTCAATATTCGAGAACAAATCTTGTTGTATAAGCGAAATATCTTCTTGGTTGTTGAAGCCCATTACCAACAAGCGATCCATCTAAGATGAATCTTTGTTCTTGCAGGAGGTTTGTTTTAGAAGCATCTGTTTGAAGAATGACTAGTTTTATGACAGTGATTACATGGATGAATATCAAAACAATGATCTTTCACATGGCCAACTCGGTCACAATGTTGGCATTTAACAATTTTTTGTTGTTGTTGTGGAAGAGGAGGAGAATATGGAACAGATGAAGGTGAATTGTCATGAAGGAATCTAACACTCTGAAACTGAATGAGCTTTGAGTAATTTGGAATATGAAAGGAAACCTCCTTGTCATATCCAAGACTTGTTCTGTGCTTGTTATGGACAAGCTCTTCCCAAGGTCTAATGACCAACTTGGGAAGTGCAGGCTGAATTTTTGCATCATCTCACCTTGTATCTGATAGGGGGGAAATGATGGTCATCTACAAGCTTCAAAGCCACATCAAGCGAGTCTGAGTCACAACCTGTCATACCAGATTCAGAGTTGTAGTCAGAGACAAAGATGCCCCTGAGCATGCCTTCAATTGGTGATGCCTCTTCAATCTGATGCTATTGAGCCAAATACTATCACAAGTCCTTCACCAACAATGCGAGGAGCAATGTCTTCTGGAGGTTTCTTGCGTGCCTAAACCATAGCCTCAACTTCAACCAATTTCTTCCTAAGTTTCTCTAGTTCAGGGCGTTGTGGAAGTCACAAATGAAAAACCCTAGAAACCTTATGGAAATCTGAACAATTAAATAGTCGACCCTCGTATCTCAGTTTGAAGCTGAGATGGCTTCATTAAAAAATATAGAAGAATTCAAAATTAACCCTCAAAATTCTTGTGCTAATGGTATCTCAGTGACTTTCTGGAAACATTAGTAGGACCACGATTATCTGCTGAAGGTCGAGAGAGAAAACCAAACATTTTTACGACTGACCATATAAACTGTGAACTAGAGTGCGGTGTGTAGAGTGGAGGCTACTCGATATGACTCACTCAGGAATTTATTTGAATGCCAAATCCTTTCAATGCTAGTTAAATTGTTAAATGCTATCTTTGCCTAGTAATGTTGTGGGATATTCTTGCAGACGATTGGTGACGCTGAATGTAGCACCTATCTATGTGGCAACAAAGAGTTTAAGAGCAGAGCTAACATAATTTGAAAATGCCCAGGCATGGCATGCGCTCTGATACCATGTTAAACTCACATGGAATGCAAACAACTATATGAACGATAAGCATTAGATTACCTTTACCATTCATAAGATGTTCATTTATAATACATTGTACATGACTGTTGGATTCATCTGCCAACGTCTCTTGGACTCCCATTGTAAGGCCTTCGGAGATGTGCGACGGTTGGGCGCCGGGCGACCGGGGGCGCGCACATGGGCGAGTGGTTGTGCGATGTGATGGAGGGCGTGCACAACTGAATGACGGAGTGAATGACTGGTCATGCGAGCGATGGAGAACCATGCGACGAAGGAAGTGCGACGATATGCAAGCTTGGTGAAACGACTAAGGCATGGAGCGTTGGATTATACCCATCCTTGGAGCGCATTGCAATGGAGGGTTGGCCGACCAACGATGAGGGTGTGGCCGACTTGTAGAGCGCCCGAATGGATGTGACTATGGGGTGTGTGGGGGGTTGGCTAGGCAACCCACCCACACACGAAGATGTGTATATATGTTGGAACGTTGGAGCGTTCAAACTCATCAACACACTTCTCTCATTCATATGCACTTCGCTCTTGGAGGAGAGGCCCTTGTGCACAGGTTTGAGGAGAGATGAGCGCATAGCTCATGCGCTCTCCTTGGTAGAACGCACTTGGTGGAAACGCTCTTGGTGAGAGGTGAACATGTTGGGCAAGACGTGCCCGGGTTGATTGTGCGGAAGTGTTGTTTGTGCCGAGACTTGGCGAGGGTGTCTTGGTGGCTCGGGTGAGCGCCCGCCCATCATGCAAGTGTGCACGAAGATTTGTTGAAGTGTTGGGTTGTGAACAGAGGTGTGTCCCGGTTGGAGGCGCCCATGTGTGGCGACTTTGAGGTGCACCTGAGTTGGGCAAACAACACAATGGTGCAACGAGGTGAACGAAGGATTGGTTAGTTGTGCAGCGACCGTGCGGAGGTGCCAACGAGCTGGGCAACCGAGTTTGCCGAAGTTGTGAAAATTTGTCTAAGTGTAAATTTGGGGTTTCCCAAGATTTAACTTGTGCATTGTAAAAATGAAAGATTGTATAATATATTGATATCGGGCAGACTCATATTGCAGGGAGTTGCCCCTTTACACTGTTGTGCATTTCTCTTGTATAATGCTGTTGATAATGAATGTGTATGGGTGTTCATTGGTATAAAGGCACATTAATAATACTTGATAACGAAAATAAAACTAAGTATGGATTGTTAAGGCGTACTCTACAATCGTAAGTATTGGTGAAAAGAAAACGGTTGGTAGTGCCGCACCTCGTTGGCACGGTTGAAAGACCACCGTAGGCTTGGGGGCTTGACACCCGTAGTTGTTTAGATTCCACACCAACCCATAGAGGATTAGGTGTCCAACACAAACTTATCCATAATAAGTAAATGAAATAGCAAATAAAATGATGAAACACCTTTTTGCATATATACAAAGTTTAAATGAAAATTATTAAATAATTTGTTATCTATATAAAATTTGAATGAAAATTAATTGATTTGAGATAAAAAAAAATCCGTGAAAAATTATAAATTCATTTTTTTGAAATCTCACTATTTATAAATACTGTATTTATATTGGATATATTTTTTTCTAAAATGTTTACATCACTCTAAATATTTTATATATAATAAATAAATAAATAACAAACTTGTCCATAATAATAAAGAGATGAATTAGCAAATAAAATTATTAAATACCGTTTTGCATATCTTGGAGAGTTTGATAGAAAATCATAAAATAATTTGTTTTATATGCAAAATTTGAATGAAAAATTATTCCATAATTTATCATTAAAAATCTATTCAAATTTGTGAATTCACGGTTTGAAATCTCATTATGGATAAGAATCTTCTTTATATTGAATATATAATCTTTTGAAATTTTATATTAGTACATATAATTTATATATAATAAATAAACACAATAAATAATAATTTATATATAATAAAATAAATAAAATAAAAACAAGACTAACGAAGAGAGTCTCTCCTAACAAATCAGATTATTAGATGAAGTAAAGAGTGATCAGGAATTATCAGTGTGTTTTATAGCCGATTATTATATTAGATACTACCTTACATATATGCAAAGTTGGAGTCAATGAAATCTTTGTATGCCGGCAGAGTATGAATAATATATTGAGTTATTCATCCAACATAAAAGTGGGATTAGAGAGGATATTTTAAATTTGTGTTTTTTTTACTTAAGTTTGATTTTTGGAGTTTTATATTGATTTTTTGGTTTAAATTTGGTGAGAAAATTGGGAGTCAAATTTTGATTTGTGTTGTTTAAACTGGTTTTTTATTGTATATATAGACTCAACACCTCTAAAAACCTCGAATATTTTGATAGTGAAAATTCACTTAACAAACTTGTGATTTCCATAAATCTCTATCAAATTCTAAACAACTTAATTGGAAAATAAACCACAAAACTTTCCAAAAAATTACACTTAATTTTAAACTCCAATCACGAGAAAAATTACGCTTAATTTTAAACTCCAATATTGCGACGTATTGAAAAATGCCTCTTCCTCTGCGTCTGATCTCTTGCTGTTTAAACGTGTCTCTTCTTGTCCAAACGTGTTAGAACTCTGCCATTCCACGCTTCTTTCCTCCGCTCAACACTCTAGAATTTCTCTGCGTACCTTGGTCGGCACTCTATATGCTTGTTTTCTCCATTTGCATCAAGCATTACTGTGCCAAATTTATGTAGATATAAAACCCTAGTCGTTTCAATCTACAACCCATTCTTCATTTTCGCAAACGTCCATAGGACCGTCGTCCTTACCCTCAGCGACCTACAACTTATCTCTTTCCTTGGACTTGTCGATTACGACCTGCAACTTATCTCTCCCAACTTGGCGTGATTGTGGCCACATTTGGTCGTTCTCTTGATTTACATACATTACTGATAAATTTGTGGTCTGATTTCATTAGTGACGTGGAGAGAGGGAACATTTTTCAGAGAAGAAAAAACACAGTTACTTTGTTATGAATAAAGACGTTTACATATGTATGGTTTGTGCTTGGATTTATCTAGCAAAAAACATCATTCCAGTCTACAGTAGCGTTGGTCAAGAACCAATGGGATCACTCGGCGATGATAAAACTATCGAAAACCACATAGACAAAGAGGGGAATACATAGAAATCATAATGATAATGCATCAAAATTCCATATGATCTGCTAGAAAATGGAAAGGACACAGAACAAAATAGAGTCGTCGTCACAAAAAATGGCAAAACAAATTATTAAATTCCTGCAAACTTAATCCTCAAAAAAATCTTCTGCCTTGAACCGTATTGTAAAAGAGGTGTTCAAAATGGATAAATCTAGGGGAGGTGGACAAACCATGCTTTGATAATGCAATCTGATTTTGCTCTCTATACACACGTTGGAAAGAAATGTCCACAAAAGAGGGAATAAGCAAGTTGATAGTCTCCATCCAATTAACCAAAGAAAGAACCTCAAGATCATTAACCAAAGAAAGAACCTCAAGACTCCTCAAACCCAATTGATGATAGAAAAAGCATCACAAACAATAATTTTTTTTGTCTATATCCAGCTACGGAACACACTGAACCACCACCCAAAAGGCGATTAGTTCAACCCTGCAATTGGTACAATCGCCTGCATGCCAATAAAAATTGTAGGCCTTTGAAGGGTTGATCCGAATATGTGCTCTACGTCCGCATCAGCCCTCAGCAGAGTCCCCATCAAATAGCCCGATGGGGAACTTGTCTTCCAAATCAAGAAAGGAGACAAATTCAGAGTGAGCCCAAGGAGTCCAAGGGCCAATCTCCATGAAATATGAGACTATCTAGATGCATGAGGAATGGACACCAGGTCTCCTATTCTCAAATATTATTTCATTACGAGCTACCAAAATTCCCCAAATGATGTAAAGCAGCAGAGCTCTGTAAGAACTTTGATAGGAAGACCAGGAACTCAAGCATGTGAGGATATATGAATGATTTACTTGGTTAGAATTTTTTAAATACTGAGAACTTCCTCTGAAATGGCCACCGCTAATGGACATAGAAGAAAAAGGTGGATGGTTTTAAGTTGAAGCCCAAGTATTTGAAGCCTTGGGACAATGAACGATTTTTCATTCCAAATAAACCAGTAATCTAATTGATGGATTCAAACTTCCATCATTAGAAATGATTTCTGATTTTTCAAAATTTATAGTGAGATTGACGCTTTGCCAAACAATGAGAAAACTTGTGAGTAAGCTTCCCACTCTTCAATTTTCGATTCTCTAGCAAATAGGACACCGTCAACGAACAAGAGATGTGTGGGGAAAATGTTCCTTGTGATCTTGCAGCACCTAATTGTTCCAACCTCCTTTTAGATTTTATTTTCCTATTGAGGGCATCGATTACGAGAACAAAAAGGAGAGGAGACAATGCACAACCTTGCTTGAGCCCTGTATAAATTTTGAAAAAAAATGTTGGATTCCCATTGGTCAACAGAACCATTGATGTTGAAGATATACACGCCATTATCCAATTGAGATGGCTATGTAGAAAGCCATTTTTGTAGAGGATCAACCGAAGAAATTCCTAGTCGACTCTATCATAGGCTTGGACAAGGTCAACTTTCATTAAGCATGCCTTCAATTTCTTGGATTTAATGGAGTGTATACACTCTTGTGAAATAGCCACTGCGTCTTGAATTATCTTGTCATCCAAGAATCCATATTGCTCTAGGGTAATGTGAGGAGACAAAATATTTTTCATTATGATAGTTAACAGTTTAGAGGACATAATGTAAATAGAATTACATAAAGATATGGGTCTATTATCAACAAATGAAAGGGAATTTAGCTTTTTAGGAATAAGAACAAGGAATGTTACATCAGTAGCACTTAGAATATAGTCAGAAATTCTGGATTCTTCCACCATTTGGGTGAACTCTTGACCCATGAGATCGAAGAAGAAGAGGAATAGTTCATCAGGCCAGCCATTGGGCCCAGGACCTTATCCTTTGATGTATCTTTCAAGGTATGTAAGAGCTCTTCTTGAGTAATGGAAGTGTCCATCGCAGCTAATTCTTCCTCCTTGACCAGTCTTGGAAATAAATTCGCCAATTCCATTTTCTCTTCGATGTAGTTGTACTTTGGGTCCCTGAATTGGTTGTTGAGAAGGAACATTACAACTCATACTTATGATATGTTGTAGAACTATGTTTATTGAAGAGTCAAGTATTTTGAGTTAGTGTCGTCCATTTAATATTGCTCCTTGGTGTTGCTTCTCCTTGGTTTTCATTGGTGTTGCTTCTACATGGTTTTTATTGTGAAAATTAGATTAGTTGGTTTTTCCATATCCATGGCTGGGATTATTCTTCTCTTCTCTTTTCTTTTGAAAATATATTTCTTCATTTCCAGTATCCTTGTGGTGTGTAAATAAAACTATCCAAAGTGGTTCAAAAAGATCAACCACATACTCGTTTTCAATGATTTGTGAAAAGATATTTGTGAGGGAAATAAAGATATTGTGTCTAAGAAGCCTACATTAAATAAACAACTAATCATATGAAAGAACAAAGATAATAAAGATTATGCCTTGATTGTTGCATATGAAGATATGAATAGTCATATTGTTTCCATTACATATTGTGATGTTGTCTTAAAGAAAGTAAACAACTTATATGAATTATATTCAAAAATAGAACTAGTATAACTATTGGTTGAGCTCTTCAACCTAGAAGGACGATGATCCCATGTCCTTAGCTTTTGAGATAAAAAACCATCATGAAATAGATTCCACTAGAGTGAAGATAGATCTTTTTCTCAAGTACTTCACCAAGGTCCTCTACCCTACATAGTCTCACAACCTTAAATCCCTAAAAAATTGTGACCAACTAAAGTCTATTACATTTGACTCTTCAATGGACAAAAGTGCAAAACATGAGAAATCCTTTGAAAAGAGGAAGACAACAACTCATCCCACTAGAAATACCATATGCATTTCTAAAAAATGGAAGAATCAATCACATTATTCTTCTAGAGGAAGTGGAAATAAAAGAGGATATGGAAGAAAGAGTATCAGAAGCACGTGGGTTAGACACAATCAAGAAGAGGAACCTAAATTTCATTGTATTCCTTGCAGAAAAATAGACATGGTGCATCAACATGAAAAATCCCCTAAGAGAAGATCAAATACAAACAATATTAGAAAGAAAACAAAGATAAAGCGCCATATCCAATGAAAGGCAAAGCACTTGAATATGCTCATTATGTTGTTGTCCATGGTAATATTGGAGTAACTAAAGACTTGTTTCATAATTGATTTGCTTCTTGAAGAGATGCTTGGTTGTTTGATGCAACATGTTGCATGAGCTTCCAAAGAGACTTATTTTAATATGTCAGTGACAATGTAGATGACATCATCTATTTTGTAGATAAATATAGTCTCAAACTTTTGTGACTTGACACCATCAAGATTAAAATGCCCAGGTTCCCCAATTTCCTTCTTTGTGATGTACTCTTATAAAGATATGAAGTAATTTGTTTTCCCTTGCACACAATTTGATGGCAAGGCCACTCAATTCATATCTTTGATGGCCATGTAGAAACAAGAAAGGATTCCAACAACATGGTTGTCATTAGTCACAGTGGAGGATGAAAAGTTGTTGAAGTTGAAAGGGACATTTTCTCATGCACAAAATTTTGCATACCTCTCCCATCACAAAGAAGGTACATTTCCATCTAATTTTATATGGCATAATAGATTTGGACATTAATTATAGTAGCTTTCATTTACAAAAAAGAAATGGTTTTTCTAGTTTTCCTACTATTCTCAGGAAACCCAAACAACATGACAAACAATATCCTTGGAAAACATAAAAAAGAACCCTACCATAATTCCATTTCCAAAGAATGTTGAAAATTTGGATTGATATATCCTTATTTGTGTGGCCCAATACATGTTCCCTATGTTAAATGGAATAAATATATGATGACTTTTATTGATGATACCATATTGAATATGGCTAGTTCCATGGTTTTTTCCAAAAATGTAATTTGATGTTTGGGGTTGATGTAGTTCTATGTGTAGTATATCTGAAAAACATTTCTCTATCACATATTCTTATAAATAATACTCCTTATGAAATTTCATGTGGTTGCATTCCTTCAATAAGACATCTCAAGGTCTTTAGTTTGACCTACTATGCCTTCATTCCTAAGGAGAAAGGAAACAAGCTTGATGTAAGGAGTTGGAAGTGAATCTTCTTTGGGTATTAAAATACCACCAAGGCATATCATATTAATAGTAAAGTAAACAAGGATTTTATTCGTTCTAGAGATGTATTTTTTCTTGAATCTTCCAACATTGACAAACCTATCAAGCGACAACTTGATTGTCTAGAAAGATTCACACATGTAAATACATATCATGAATTTAACAATTATATTCCACGTCTTGAAGGGGGGATATCCTATCTTGGATCAATATCTAGAATTTCCTTTTGAAGCACCATTTTGCCCTCATGAAGCCCCAACCACTTCATCAAATCAGGATGATTCTTTGAATGATGTGATTAAGAGGATTGAAAGGATAAATCTTGATGCAACACCATCTCATTTAGTGGAGCAACGTAGACCATCTCAAAAAGGTTCACCAAAGTTCCTCATATAAACACTTGAAAATGCTCATCATAATGAGGTCGAAAATATAGGTACCAAAATTTCCCCAAAACAAGATGGAGGTGTTGTAGATAATATGGATGTTTCTTATAACTGTGAATTGAATTTATCTACTAATTTTGAACCAACTCCCTTTAAAGAAGTTTCTTTGCATGATGAGTGGAAAGGAGCAATGCAAAAGGAATATGATGGTCTCATCGAGAATGATACATAGAATTTGGTGGACCCTCAATTTGGAATCAAAACAATTGGTTGCAACTGGGTCTACAAGAACAAGTAAAAGTATGATAACTCACTTGACAAGTATGAAGCAAGGCTTGTGGAAAAAACAAATGAATGGAAATTTCACCGAATTAATGTAAACCTATTTTCTTGAATGGAGACCTGAAAACTAATGTTTTCATGTCTCAACTAGAAGATTTTGTTGTGAATGGATAAGAATAGAAATTATGAAAAATCATCAAATCCTTATATGGCCTAAAACAAGCATTGCGAGCTTGGTAAGAAAAGTTAATTGAGCATCTTCTAAAATTGAATTTCAAACATTTTGTCTTTTATGATGCAACCATGTTTGTAAATAAAGTTGGAAAAATTGTCCTATATCAAATATCATATGTAGATGATCTATTGATGACAAGGAACTACGAGATCTATATTGCATCCATAAAGAAAGAGTTGAAGAAGGTATTTGACATGATATATTTAGAGCATCTTCACTATTAGTTGGAGATTGAAGTGACTTAACATACAAAGTACATATTCATCTCCCAAAATAAGTACATTGGAGAATTGTTGAGCAAGTTTGAAATGGTTAAATGTAATCCTCTTTCTATGCCCATGGAACGAAATTTGAAGCTCACATCAAAATAAGGGAACCAATTTGAAGGTGCAACCTAATACAGATTGATTGTGGAAAATTGTATTTGTCTTACCACCACCATACCAAATATTCATTTTTTGTTTGGATTCTTTTTTGGTTTATGAAAAAAACCCATTGAAGGACATTAGTCTCCTACAAAAGGAGTTATGATATATTGGAAGGGAACTTAAGATTTTGGACTCAAGTATTCGAAGGTAGATGAATTCCACTTAATTGGATATTATAATTCAAACTTATATGGGGATAAAGTAAATGGAATATTGATTTCAATCTATCTCATAAGACTTGGATCAAAATTTGTCTTGTAGAGGTCATTCAAACAATCAATCCTATTAGACTCAATAATAGAGGAAAAATGTGTGGCAATTATAACAACAACAAAGGAGATTGCATGACTCAAGAAAATACTTGAAGATTTGCAGGAAAAACAAGTAAATTCTACTCCTTTTTTGGTTGAAAATAATCCTACTATCAAGTTCATAAAATATCCTGAGTTCGATGATCAAACTAATCACATCAACACAAAGTGTCAATTAATTTGATATCTTGTAGAGGCCAAAACTAACTATTTTATACATTGTTCCACAAATGAACAAATTGCATACATCTTCACCAAAACACTTGTAAAAGAAAAGCTTGAAAAATTCATAAGGATGTTTGGACTCACAAACACCCTTTTGACTTAAGGAGGGTAATGTTGAACACATAACCCGTCGGAATTTTTGTGTCGTTGTAAATAATTAGTACATAAATAGATAGATGAAATGAGAATTCATGAGGAAGACCAAGATTCCCATAGTATATGAAACGATTAAACACCCTATTGTATAAATCTAGAGTTTGAGTTGATGAAATTATTACCTGTAGAGTTTTAGTTAACAAAATTATTATCTTTGTTGATGAAAAGTAATAGTGAGAGCTATATTACATCCATAAAGAAAGAGTTAAATAATGGATTTGAGATGACATATTTGGAACATCTTCACTACTACTTCGGCATTGAAATGACTTAACATCCAAAGTACATATCCATCTTTGAAAAGAAGTAGATTGGAGAATTGATGACAAGTTTGATATGGCTAATTGTAACTCTTTTTGTACTCCAATGGAATGGAATTCGAAGCTCCAATCAAAAGAAGGGAATAAATTTGAGCATACAACCAAGTACAAATAACTTGTGTAAAATATTATCTACCATACAAAATATTTCATTTTGTGTTGTAATTCTTTATAGGTTTTTGTAAAAACCCTATGAAGGAAATTAGTCTACTACAAAAGGAGTTCTAAAATATTGGAAGGGAACTTCATATTTTGGACTCATGTATTCCAAGGTAGATGACTTCAACTTGATTGGATATTCTGATTCAAAATTCTATGGTGATAAAGAAAATGTAATATCGGGTTTAGGTTATCTCATGATTCTTATATCAACAGTTGCCTTTTGGATGTCATGCAAACAATCAATATTAGTAGATTCCACAATAGAGGTAGAATATATGGAAACTATAGAAAAAATAAAGGAGATCATGTGACTCACGAAAATACTTGAATATTTGCAAGAAAAGCAAGTGAATTCTACTCTTCTTTTGGTTGAAAATACTTATACAATCAAGTTGGTAAAACATCCCAAATTTGATGATAAAACTAAGCACATCAACATAAAGTATCAATTGATTCGATATCATGTACTAAATACATCAACGCAAAGTATCAGTTGATTTGATATCATGTAGAGGCCAAGAGTAGCTATTTTAGACATTGTTCCACAAATAAACAAATTGTAGAGATCTTCACCATAATGCTTACAAGAGAAAAGTTTGAAAATTTTAGAATGATCCTTGGACCCACAGACACCCCTTTGACTTAAAGAGGGAATGTTGAACACATAACCCTTTGTAATTTTTGTGTCACTGTAAATAATTTGTACATAGAAGATAAATGAAATGAGAAGTTATAAGGAAGACCAAGAGTCCCATAGTAGATGAAACAATTAAAAACCCTTTTGTATATATCTATGGTTTGAGTCAGGGAAATTATTGTCTGTATAGTTTGAGTTAATGGAATTATTATATCTATTCATGACAGGGAACAATGAAATTTATATTACATCCATAAAGAAAGAGTTGAAGAAGGGCTTTCAGATGATATATTTGGAACATATTCACTACTACTTTGGGATTGAAGTGACTTAACATCTAAAGTACATATTAATCTCCCAAAATAAGTACATTAGAGAATTGTTTAACAAGTTTGACATGACTAAATGTAACATTTTTTCTACTTCAATGGAATGGAATTTGAAGCTCACATCAAAAGAAGGGAATTAATTTGAGGATGCAACAAAGTACAAATAACTTGTGGAAAATCTTATTTGCGTTAGCACCACCATACCAAAAATTTCATTTTATGTTGGGATTCTTTTTAGATTTATGCAAAAACCCTATGAAGGACATTGGTCTACTACAAAAGGAATTCTAAAATATTGGAAAGGGACTTAAGATTTTGGACTCAAGTATTCCAAGGTACATGACTTCAACTTGATTGGATATTCTAATTCAAACTTCTATGGGATAAACAAAATGTAACATCGAGTTTAGTCTATCTCATTATTCTTATATCAATAGTTCTCTCATGGAGGTCATGCAAACAATCAATCCTAGTATATTCCACAATAGAAGCATGTTGACACCTAATCCTTTTGATTATGTGAATATATGTAAATAGATAAATAAGAAATATGAACAGTCATTGGGAGATGAACTGAACAGTCTCTCCCTCATGTATATAATGAAGACCTACCTGATGGAATATGACACACGAATCATTTTTGCCTTATGGAGTTACTGCCTAGCCTGACATGGTATCAGAGCCAGCTCCTTTTTTTTTAGCTTTTATGTCCCTCGTAACTCCCTTGTCTGCTCTCCATATAGAAGCGCTGCTCCATACAATAAGCTACCCATATAATTCAGTGCCTGACATTTTCGCTGTCCATATAATTCGTTGTCCATATAATTCAGTGCCTGTATGCTTGTCTGCTACACTGCCTGTGCTTTCTGGCTCTTTGGACTGTCCATAAACATTTTCTGCCATACTGTTCAACGGAATCAAAGCACATTAAGTCATTAACTGTTGTCCTCCTAACTGGGATTGTTCCTTTTGGGCAACTTATTCCACTGAAAGCCATCGCCTCCACCATTATCGTGAGCCCATGCAGTCTGTTTGAGGAATGCTGGTGCGTGAGTCGAGCTATCGCCACCACTGAAAGCCATTGCCTTAGCCAAGGTTCTAACTATTCTGGAAAGGTTTATTTTTTGGGTAATCTTTACACTTTCGAATCAATGCTCCATATAAACGTTGTTTCATGTTTGTCACACATACACTGCTCCAATATTTTTTAACGTTGGACTGACAGAAATTCTGCGTGAATGATGCTTTGAAGTTTTTCACATAATGTTGGCCTGCAGAACATTGCTGCAGGAATGATGCTTTGAAGTTTTTCACATAACGCTGGCCTGAAGAACACTGCTGCGTGAATGATGCTTTGAAGTTTTTCACATAATTTTGGCATATACTTTGAAGTTTTTGGTATATACATTGAAGACTTTTTGAAATGTAAAATGTGTACTCTTAACTCTGTTTAACACATGGAATTGTATTGAGCCCCTTATTTTTGGTACGCTGACTCCATGGTATTGGCGTCCATATTGGTATATAAGGAAGAGATTTGAAATCTTTTAAGAATGCATAGATGATCTATGTTTTATATTTTCATTAAAGAAAAAGATAGTACAAAGCCCTATATGGAGAGAATGCCCTTTTGAGTACAATTTTACTGTATATTGGCAAAAGTATTTTTCTATCAGCAGAAATAATTTTTTACAGAATGCATTCAACCATATCCATGGTGGGAATAGTTCTCACTGGCAAGGAGAACTATCCTGAATGGTCCCGGATGATAAAACACACCCTCATTTTCAATGAGTTGTTGAAAGGAGTGTGTGTCGGAGACGAAGACAATGAACTAGTACAACCTACCTCAGACAAAGAGCTCGTCATTTTGGAAAACAAGAACAACGAAGCTTATGCATTAATCACTCATCTATAAATGAAGAGGTGAGTCGCCACATTTCGTCATATTCAACTGCCTTTGAAGCCTTACAAAAGCTGAAAGAACTCTATGAATCACATTCTGCACTTGAAGTTGTTCAACTCATGATTAAACTCTTCACTCTTGAATTGCAAAATAATG
>APFE031303159.1:4591-19517 GCA_000404065.3 Pinus taeda
CAATACTTATCAAACTCTTTGTTGTAATATTCACCTCCATTATTTGATCTAAGACACTTCAACCTTTTTCCTGTCTCATTTTCAACCAAAGCTTTCCATTTCTTGAAAATATCAAATACATCAGATTTATTTCGAATACAATAAATCCAGGTTTTTCTCGTTGCATCATCAAAAAAAGTAACATAATAACGAGATCCACCAAGAGATGATACCTGAGCAGTTCCCCATACATCTGTATGCACAAGATCTAATTTTTCGCTCTTATTTTCTTTCCCAACTCTAAGGAATCTGACTCTCTTCTATTTTCCATAAACACAATTCTCACAAAATTTTAAATCAACATGCTTCAAACCTGGCAACAAATTTCTTGAGTGAAGAATCTGCATCCCCTTCTCGCTCATGTGCCCAAGCCTATGATGCCACAATGCCATATCTTCTCCTGTAGAGGTTAAAGCATTAACAGAATTAGAAATACCATTGCATAAATACAATGTACCAACCTTTCCTCCTTCCGCTATTACCAGGGATCCTTCAGTGACCTTCTAGGTTTTATCTGTGAAAGTAGTTACGCAACCTTCACCTCCCAACTGCCCTGTTGAAATCAAATTTTTCTTTAGATCTGGAACATGCCTTACCTCCTTAAATAGCCATTTATTTCCATTCTGTTGTTTTATGAAAACTGTACCTATTCCAACGATTTTATAGGGTTTATCATCACCCAATCGAACCTGTCCAAAATCTCCTTGAACATAATCATGAAAATGTTTCTTATCAGATGTGGCATGGAATGGGGCCCCTGAATCTACCACCCAAGCATCAATAATATTTTCTAGTGAAGGAATCAAATCATCCTGCAACACATCACCTGTTACATTCGCTTCATGATTAGTTTCTTTCTGTGTGTCTCCTTCTTTTCCCTTCCAAGACTTGCAGTCTTTCTTTAGGTGTCCTTTCTTCCCACATTTCCAGCACACTATCCTGATCTGGACTTGGATCTGCCTTTTCTTGACTTCTGCAATATCTTGGGCTCTTTCCTCTTTCCAATTTTCTTCCACTAGTCTCTGCAGTCAAAACATTTCCTGATGTCCCACCGAAGCTTTTTCGTCGCATTTCCTCGCTAAGGATTGCAACGACAACATCATCAAACTTTAAAGTACTAGATCCATAGACAGAGTTACTAATGACCATAACTAAACCATTCCAACTTTCTAGCAATGAGCACAGAAATAACAAAGCCCTAACTTCATCATCAAAAGTTACCCCTACAGAACTTAACTGACTTGTAACCCTATTAAAATCATTTAAATGGTCTGCAACAGATCCACCTTCTAACATCTTCATATTAAACAAACACTTCATAAGAAATACCTTATTTGAGGTCGAGGGTTTTTCATATAGTTTGGCTAATGTCGACATTAAACCCTCAATTGTCGTTTCCTTTGAAATATTAAACGCTACTGACACCGCTAGGCACAACCGTATTGTTCCAAGTGCTTTTCTGTCGAGAATATCCCATTTTGTGTCTTTCCTACTCGTCGGCTTCTTTGTCTTTGTGCTCAATGGTAGGTACAGATGTCTCTGATACAGATAATCTTCCATCTGCATCTTCCACAACTGGTAGTTTTGGCCGTTGAATTTTTCGATCCTAAACCTACCATCTTCTGCCATTGATCCCACTCGAACCAGGAACCCTTATCTCCTACGAGTTTATTAGCCAAATATACCTTCATCTCTGATACCATTTGTTAGAAAATTATATATTACAGAGCAATGGAACACATAAAATATTGCAGAAATATAAACACAGAAAACTCATAAAACAAGAGAGACACTGATATACGTGGTTCACCCAGTTTGGGCTACATCCACGTAGAAACAGCCAGTCCTTTTATTATATTATCTAACAAACTGAAGAGATACAACCTACAGAAGATCCGTTGTAACACCCTCTTTGCTCTCAATCTCCTCTCTCTTCCTCACTCAGAATACAGATATATATGTATAGACACAATACAATTCCATCATATATAGTGATGGGTTGCCTTCTTGGGCAAAAAACCATAAATTAAACATAACTTCTACCGTCAGATCATCTGCCTAATGAACGGCCCAGATTGACTAGAAATTACTAGACTTTTACAAGGCAATTTTACATCTACTTTTAGTTTCGGGGGACTACTAGCCCCCAGACCCCCCAGCCAGGGGACTACTATCCCCCAGAACCCCCAGTCGGGGGGGATCAGCCCCCCCTACGTGGAGGGGTGTACAGTCTTCCTGGGGTATACATCCGGTTGAGACCTTTGAATACAGAAGATAGTCAGGCTCCACACCCAACAATATCCACTATCATTCTCAATCCAACAAGTATTATTAGTTTTAGTTTTAATTGAGGGGTTATAAAAATATTGATAAGTAGACAACCTAATCTTCTATTGTAACCCAGCTATGACACGAAAATGGTCATATTTCAAAGCAAAAAAAAATTGCAATCTAAAAGAATTAAGCCCCTTTTATATGATATCAGAAGCATTTATGTTTCTAATCATCAAAGAAAATATCTCATATGACATAAATATCATAAATTTCTTAATTTTTGAAAGAAAACGAGTTTCAAATACTGCTAACATTTTCTTTGCAACCTCTATAGAAAAATGTTGAAGAGTGATAAAAAGTGAGTAAACGATAGAGTTGGCCCTCGAACCCATAAAATCTTATAACAATGTGGTTTTCGAAAAGGTACCAATCTCCTATCCCATTTCATTTCTTAATTGTAGAACCCTCTTATACCCTTTGGCAATTATTTCAGGACTTTCATTTAAAACCTTGACATGAAGTTGCATAGGAAAAAGATTTGCATATTCCAGGTAATTTCCCTCATATTTTCCTCGTTATATAATGTCTATCCATTTTTCCACACTTTTCTCCTTCTCATGTATATCTAATGTATCCAATTTTAATCCATGATTTATGAAGAGTTCTAGATAATTGAAAATAATTAAGTGAATAAGATATGTGTTGTATCTGAGCAGTGAAAAAGAGTGAATGGTACTTAAATGAAAGTGGATATTTTTAGCTAAATAATCAAGGAACCTAATCTTGATTTCATGAGACTTTATCAATATTCCCTTCAAGCACATTAAAATAACCTCATCTATTTCAACATCATCTGAATACCCCAATATAATAGAAAACAACATAGACCTTCCTTGGAATTCAGGTTTCAATATTATACTGCTAAGTGGAAATTTTACTTCAAGAATTTGATTCAAAGCTTCTAAAATAATTTTCAAAACTTATATTGTTTCTCCTTCCGCCAAGTTAAGAAACTCTTATTGTAATTCATCTTCTTTGATATTCATCCCAATGATCAGTAACCCTAACATCCTTCCTAGAATTTCATGATATATTTGAAGGAAAATTTGACTGTTAAAATGAGAAACAATGTTCCTTTTAATGGGGTCGTAGTGATTGACTAAGAACATCACAGTATTAGGGTCAAAATGCATCTGGGGGGGCAAAAATTTAACAGGTCTGGAACCTACTAAACCAGATTCAATGTTTGTTGGATGGTAGTCAACCTCACTTTTAGCTTTACAATCATGTATAATGATATTCCTTAAATGGGTATCACCTATTCTATGCAACTATATATATATATAAAAATATATATATATATTATATATATATATATATATATATATATAATATATATTATATATTTTGTGGTTGTGTTGAATCGCCTCTAGTAGTTTTCATTATTACAACATATAAACCCTAGTAAGAGGTTTGTGTGACTTACCTAGTGAAGTATGTGAAAATACGTGAGGTATAGTCGTTCCTTGACTTTGTAAGAACTGAACTACAAAAGACTTATCTTTGTAAATGTCAGTAAAATGAGTCAAAAATCAATAGCTAAGAGTTAATATTTTGAATAGTCGTTTAATTATGAATATGCTTGGTTTAATTTATTTATTTTGCCTTAGCATTTGCTAGGATTTATGATTCTTTTATTTCAGCAGGTGAGGTGGGATCCTTGGTTATCATACTCACAGGTAATGTTGTACAAGAAAATCCCATTTGTCATATTGAATTAACCTCACCATCTAATCTATCAAGTGGATATGTTATGTTAAGCCATGGTCCTTTTCATTGCACAATGAGTGTTAGAGCCATCAATTAGATGTAACATCATTTTCCATATCACATCGGGTGTTTTATTCCTCATTAACTTGGTGGCAGGTTTCTGCCTAATATGCATGTCAATCGTTTGATGCAACGATTCTAGATCATCTAATTTATTATAATTTAAGGGGGACTCCTTAATTAGTCATTTTAGCTAATTTAGATTGGGTTGGTGATGTTGAAAATCAAAATTCTACTGTAGGCTATGTTTCCATTCTTGGTTTAGATCTTATCACTTAGGATTATAAGAAGTAGTAGGCTCTTGTTTTTTCTTCAATAGAAGAAGAGTTCTGAGCAAATATTAATGACGGGTTGTTGTGGCTTCAATAGATCCTTTCATAGTTTGAATTTCAATGGTAGCATTTGATAACCCTTTAATGTAACAATTAGAGTTTCTTCAAGCTCACCAAAAATCCAATTCAACATCAATGTAGTAAACTCATTGAGATATAAATTCACTTCATCATAAAGCTCATTCATGATCAAGCTATTGAAGTGCTCTTTTTCCCAACAAATGATTAAATTGGAAACATTTTCATAATGTCTCTTAGAGAAGTGAAGTTTTCCAAAATTTGATATATGTTAGGAGTTCAATAAGTTTTCATTAAGGGGGAATAGGGTATAATTCCTCCTTCCTTCTCCTATTTTTTAGCTTTGTAAATACTTCAATCTTGTCCCAAGTTGTTCTTATTGGGTGATTTTAGGATATTTAGATGATGAGTCAGTTAATTCTAGCTTAGTATAACATGTTTATTAGGTGAAAGTGTGTTTTCTTTATTATGCATTAGTTGCATTATACTTTAATGGTCATGATATGTTCTATACACAGAGTGATCCAATGACTCATATTCTCCTCTGTACTAATCTCTATTGGTCCATGGATTAATGCTTAGTTGGCCCATGATTTCTATTTAAAGAGCATGAAGGGTCTCCGTTGATGATCAATTGTGAGAAACGCTCTTATGTACAAATTTTCTTTTGCATTAATAATATTTCCTCAAGTGGGAATGTTGGCTTGGGCCATGGAGTATTTACCTCTTAAAGGGTTTAAAACACATAAAAATATTTTCATTATGATATTTGATCTGGTTGTGTGAATGGTTACTTAAGGTGTTCAACCTATGTGTAATACCTTGTTTTCTTCAACAAATATAACAAGGTATGTTTTGGTTTGTGAAGGAGCCTTTCAAGGAGGTTGAGTGACAAAAGATTGGTTTTTTAGTGTTGCAAAAGAGTATGAAGGTTGAAGAGAAATTTGATTACCCTACTAAGGTGATACATTTCAAAAGAGTGAACAAGTTGTATGAGGAGGTGTTAATCTTATTGAACACAACTAAAAGGAAGCATGTAGAGAATGATGGAGGATAATTTGCATAAATATTGGGGAGCATGCATGAGAAGGGTAGTTTTCAACTACAACAATTTCTTTTGAATTTAAGTATAGGGGGTTTACGCAGTGCATTATATTGGATATCATTTTTGGGATTCAACTGCGTTAAGTAAGTCATTCACGTATGACCATTTCCATGAGAGGTAGTCGTAAGTGACTAATTTCTCATGATTTGAATAGTTCACTTAGCACTCATAATAGCACCTGGACACAACAAAGTTGATTTAATGGAAACTCTTTTAACATAAAAAAAACTTCCAAGAGGGATTCGAGATGTATGAGTTGAAGGAAAGAATGGCTAGGGTTATAGAGAAGAAGTTTGGTGTTGCCGCAGCTCCCAGAGATCAGTGCTGCAATGGAACAGCTAGGAAACTGGAAGCCGGGTATGCAACACACATATTATCGCCAACAGTTTGGTCTGAAACATTAGCAGGAAAGGAGACCCAAGGCATGGATCAACTCAAATAGCGGCCAGAGGAGGATTTTCCCTTCTTGTCTCAAGGCGTTTTCACTAGGCAGCACTGAGATCCATACCACAGAGCCTTGGGATGATAGATTCAAAACAAACAGCACTTACCCTATTTCGGGACACAGTACAAAATAAAGCGGGAGAAAAAGTCTAGCGAGGCAGCAAGGCCTATGATATATTGAAGGAGAAGTGGTTGATTAAACCACTGCCCCTCCTCGGACAGCCACAGGAAGACCGAACCACCGTTCTTGGGCAAATTTTCAAAGGAAAGGTCGACAAACATGAAAGGGGTGGGATCATAGGGTCGTGGTACAAGCGCTTTGATTCACCCCTGTACACCTCTGAATAGACGTGGAAGCATGATTTCAAGGAAGAGAAGAAATACAAGACTTGGGCCCTCCGCATCAAAAATTCCATTCGTCGAGTGGTCAGGGTTTCCCTGATACACACAGGACATGTGGGTATTTTATATGAGAAGCGAAAAAATGACCTCAGTGAGCCTGCACCAATTATTACATCGGTGACCCAAATAGCAGAAGATTCTGGGCAAAAAAAAAACAAAACTAGCCATTAAGGACCCCGGCCAGGAACGGACACAAATTTTCATCAGAACCTTGTCAAGGAATACGATTTGCAAGCAAATATGGATAGGGATGCTGATAAAAAATATAAAGGATGAAATACAAGAATATTTAGGCATCTCAGCAAACCTGCTAAGCTTGGTATATGCAAGGCAAATTCTATAGGATAAATATATAGTGCAACACTATGGCATTGTGCGAGACTCAACCATCATTCTAAGCATGAGGCTGAGAGGTGGAAGCTTTGGATCTTCCTCAAAAGGCATTGGTTCTTTCAAGGATGTCGTCAAAGGGAAGGGGGAAGCCACCAACAAGCCAGCACCAACACAAGATCTACCTGGACCCTATATTGTGGAGCAAAGAATGCAGACTCCAGTACTGACAATTAATTTTCCTGAGGTAAACAATTTTTATACCGATTTCTCTTCCATGGCTGTCATATGCAGATTCAATGGCTTTTGGCCCAAAACAGATGCATTAAGACAATGGATCTTTTCCACATGGAAAACAAACTGTGACATCCATTTGTGCTCCAAGGGTTTTTTTATTGTCAAATTCGACATGGTCAAGGAAAAAGAATATGTCCTCCATGAGGGGCCATGGTTGTAGGGCAATGCAGGACTCTTCATGACCCCCTGGTTCCCGAGATTTTACCCCTCCTCAATGGTGGTTTCCAAAATGCCGATTTGGGTCAGGCTTCACAACCTCCCATTACACTTCTGGCTTCCCAAATTATTTGAAGCAATGGGGAATGCAATAGGTAAATACATCAAGCAAGACGTGGAAAGAATTGCTAGATGCATTCATACTTTTGCCAGAATTTGTGTGGAGGTTGATCTTAGTCAAGGGCTACCTGACAGCATAATTCTGATCCATAACAACACATAGTGGAAACAGCCACTAGATTATGAAAACATGGCCTTCAGGTGTCAAGGCTGTCAACAAATAGGTCACCTTCCTAATAATTGTCCACAAGTCAAAAGAGAAAATAGAAGAAACAAGAAACAAACACAAAAACCAAGAGGTTGGCAATGCACAGTGAATCCAGAAGAAGAAACAGAGGATGAGGAGGTAGTTAACCCTCCACCTGAACATGATGATGATCCTATTGGGGAATAATCCACGACATCCATCCCCATAGCTAACAATCAGATACACAAGTCCCCAGAATCTGAGAAAATTATAGTACAAGATTTGATGGACTCTTTGCCGGAGAAGATACCAGATATAGAGGACACTAGTGGAGCTAAAAGACAGCATTCTCCAGATCACTCTGATACAAACAAGGATAATCCTTGCATAGTGGGGGACTCTTCTCTGGTACTCTTTTCATCCTCACAGACTCTGGGGGAGTGGCGAAAGGTTGAGAATAAAAAGGGGAGGAAAACATGATTTCCTCCCCATTTGTACTATATTTTCCAATTTTTTTGTTTTGACAGCAGACTTTTGTGGCGCTTGTTGCATATGCACTTCTGCATCTACAAAATGTAATTTTGTTATTTTTAATAAAATTATGATTTTTCCCAGGGGAAAAAAAAAAAGAAAAACTTCCATAGGCACCATATAATTAGTAGTAAGATGTTTAAAGGGAAAATGTAGTAGAAAAAATTATAGGTAGTGATCAATTTGACTTGAAGGAATTGAAGAGAGAGAGAGGTTGAAGAGCATTTCAACAACTAAATGGTTCAAGGACTGTTGTTTTGTGGGAGGAATAAGAATTGGGAGAAGACGATGTGTGATTTAATACCAAAAGAGATTGACCAATTTTGGAGGTCATCATTGGTGTTTTCTTTATGAATCTTGTAAGTAAGATGCACACATATTTTCATATGTAGGAAGTTTGATGTAAGTGCTTTCATGGTCTTAAGTAAACCCACAAAATAAAAAATAATGTGATTTCAATTTTCCTTTAATTTTTTGAATTATTATTATTTAAATAAAATCAAATAGCATTGTATTGGTATATAAAATATATGGCTAAAGTGTTAAACAAAAGGCTATAAAAGTTCAGACTAGTAGAGATAAATACTTCAATTTTATAAAAATGAAGGCTACATAATCGAATCTACTCTTAAGTTAGATATGAGTTTTCAATGATGTCTATAACTATAAATTTTGATGAACTATCCACACAAAAATATACACTGTGAAAACATAAGAAAAACTCGGCTATTCAGAAATATTCATACTAACTATGGGTTTCTTCCATTATTGCTTATCCATTTTGTTGGGTCCTTTTGACAAACTAAGATTTCACTTCTTCCCTTATTCAAGCTGGATTTTTCTAGACTATGGTTTCTTCCATATAGTCCTCTTTGATTATGCCTTTGGAGTCTATAGGACAAATAGCAAGGAGAAGGAACCATGAGAAAAACCAAGTATTATATTGTAGTGCATAACTAAAACCTCTATGAGTTTATTGATTCTCTTGGTATGGGGTTCAATTTTCATTTCTAGAATTACATTTTTCTATAATTGATCCTCCATATTCTCTAATTCAAATGCGTAATTGTACACTAGATGCATTTCTATTGACTAGAGAGAGACCTTATAGTCCTTCATAATTTTTCTACCCCAAAGATTGCACACCTACGAGAGTTAATGAGGTCATCCATGAGCACATTGATTTGCAGAAGGACTTGTAGTAACTCAAGGTTCATGATGCCTCTGTCATTGATAAGAAGAGATCTAAAAAAAATACATTGGTCATTGCTAGCTAGACCATCCAAAAAATTATAGTGAAACTCACCACCAAGGGGCCAAACCATTTGTTGACCAAACTAAAAACCATTCACATTTGTTATACAAAGCCCCTAACACTGAACATATATTGTTCCATCTACATTAGTATTCTCCATCCCATTGATAATAAAACTCCCACCTCAGCCATACTTGAAGTCTATGGGAAGTACTAGAGGAGGAAGTGAAATAAAGTCTCACCTACCCTCAATTTCCAATATATGCCAAGTGCTCAGGCTATGCTCATGCAAAAGAACCATACATTACTTCCCAATTAAGTTTCATGGAAATAAATTAGTCACGGGTTCACCATGTTTTTAGACAATACTACCTTTATCTAAAGAAACTACTTTGTGATTCTATTTCATCCACTTGATGACTTAAAGTATGTAGGATATGAAACAATTCAACAAATTCAAATTGTGGAGGAGTCTTAGATTCTCATTATAATTTTGGAAAGATGGGAATAATGATTAATAGTTTCTTTACTAACTTGGCCAATGATATGGGAGGAGTGATCAAAGATTATTACCTCCTTGATCCCCATGGCTTGAACAAAGACAACATTTTGAAAGAGAGCAAATAACTTTTCTTAATTATTTGCTGTGTCTCTCAATTTCCATGCATAGTATATTTCATTTGATTTCTAATATTATTTTTCAATATTGGTTATAATTTCTTTAAAAGAGTATTAAATTCATGGTCAAATTGTGATGATTTATATTTTGGCTAACAAGATTCTATTATATTTTGGAAAATTCATGGTCAAATTGTAATTATTGGTACGCCGACTAGTAAACTTCTATTAAATCTTGGAAAATTCATGGTTAAGTTGTGATGATTGTTATGCCACAATATTCTATTAAATATTTACCAAGTAAAGATTTATAGTTTGATTCTAACATTTGGATGATTTTTGCATGTGAGGCTTCACTAAACTATGTTGAATAAAATATTTGGTTCCATTGACAACATTTTGAGTCTTTTGTAATGAGGCTACAAGATAGACTTCAATGTTTGGGAAAGTTTTGTATGATAGGATTTTTGGTCTATTGGTCAGATGGATTTTACAACCTTCACAGAGTATTGCAAGATATATATGAAATTCCCTCATAGACTCTAATTACACCAAGAGCACTGAAATGCATCTACAACACATTATGATGTCATGATAGACTCCAATTGCACTAGACATTCTGATCAATGACTTCTACATGTATAATTACCAAAATAATTATGATTAGTTGAGGAAATAAAAGCATGGAAGTCCGCACATCAGCAAAGTTTTCTCCAAGCATCTAATGACGGAGAAAATAATGGAAAATCTAAAGAAATAAAGACAAAGATTGGAGGAAAAAGATAAGTGATATGATAAGAGTAACAAGGTGCATCTACAACCCACTATCATAGATATGTTGTCATGTAAGTGGGTAACATTTACATGTTCACCTAAAAAAATAATACTTGTAACAATTATAATTACAATATTATATGTAAGTGAAGTATTGATATAAATAAAAATAAATAAATAAATATATAATATATATATATATTTGATAAATAGACTTAATATGAAATTATTATTAAAAAAAAATACACAAATATATAAAATATTATAAAAAATAATACCCATATAGTAACATTATTACTATGTTTTTCCACTGAGCTCATTTTAAATGAGTAAAAAAATAAACCTGATACCTCTCCATACTTAATAAATTTAAAATAAAAAGAATATAAACCTACTAACTAAATTTTAAATTTAAAGATAAAAAATAATTAAACTTATTAACCAATTAAACTTTAAACAATTAAAGTATCATTTTTAATATATACTTTTTTTTCAAAATACACATAAATGAACCCAATTTTCCACTAAGTCCTTAGACTATAGACTAAGAAATTGTGAATATATTTTTTTCAAAATACACATAAATGGACCCAATTTTCCACTGAGTCCTTAGACTTCACACTAAGAAATTGTTAATATTTTTGAAAGGGATGTACACCAAATCCCAAAATAAATAAACATATTTAAATTTTCCACTAAGTCCTAAATTATGAAGAATTTGAAAGGGAGGTATATCAAATCCCAAACACTAATATTAAGTAGATTTAGTTAAATATAAAAGGAGTGTTTTTAGTATCATTTTTTAGATTTTAGGGGTTGGAATCGATGGAAAAATTTAAGGTGAAATTTTAATTGGTATTATTTAAATTAGTTTTTTTATTGTATATATAGATTTAGCGCCCTAAAAACTTTTAAGACATTTCAATTGTGCAGAAAGTACCGATCAAACTTGTGATTTCAATAAATTCTTGTCAAGCTTTAAAAAAATTTTAAAAAAAAAACCCAAAAAAATAAAATAAATAATAAAAAATCACAACAAAACAACTGCAAAATAAAATCTTAAACACCCACACTAAGTAGATTTAACTAAACGTAAAATTAAGGATTCATGCTCAAGAATTATACAATGAGTGTCAAATGCATAAAAAAGATAAATAACCCTCCTTACGTATGCTTTAAAGGATATCGTGAGTTTTTTTCTTGGAAAATCTTCAGTCCTATGAAATCGAATTATAATGAGGGGTAGGTAGAAATTCCCTATTTTTGATTAGTTAATTTTTGAGATATAATTTTATTTTTTTAATGGAGAAGGAATACAATTACAATTTATTAATAAAAATTAAAAATATATTATTTTATAACTTAATAAATTAAATTATTATAATAAATATTATATTTTTAAAATTGTTGTTGTTTGATTTAAAAATTTATTTTCTCAAATATAGAAAAATAAGTTAGTTACTAGAGACTAGAGATATTTAGTAAGAGAGAAACTTTGTATCATTATAGATATGGACATTTAATTTTAAGTGGTTTGATTTTCCTTAAATAACACTAATAGATATAACAAACGAGTGATGGTTGTCCTATTACTAATTTGACAACTAAATTATAATAAATTTCTTATTGTTTGAAATATATATATATATATAAATATTTTTAAAAATGAATAAAAATAATGAAGCAGTGCAAGACTATTGATAAAATTTAACAAACTAATGTTAAATAAAGTATTAGTCCATTTACATTAAAGTTTATTAAGTCGATAGGCTTTTTATGGTCAGGTTCCTCCTCATGGCACTGTAGTAGATTCGTTGGCCTAAAACGAATATGCTTTCTAGACACGTGTCAAATATTGAGTGTGATCTGATCGTTCAAGGTGGACTCGAAGTTACACGTTGATGTTACGAAGCCAAGAAGAGGATTTCTGATACAGGCGATTCATACGAAGCCGAGAAGGGGATTTCTGCAACGATGATGTCGAGGGTGTGGTTGAAGAGAAGACGAAGGCAATGCAGCTTGCAAATATGCTTTGCTAACGCACTGTCGCTCGATTCTTGTGCATTTTTACGAACTCCGGCAAATTTCCCATCTTATTTCAAGACAAGCCAAAAAATGAACATGAGCACTCAAATCATGTACACGGGAAGGAAACTATGACGAATTACCATCTATATCTTCTTCATCATCAAACAAAGGAAAATCCAGCCAGGTTTCCAGATGCATTGAAATATTCCTCGCAAATTTCAAAACCTCATCTGTTATTCCAACAATGGACTTGAAACTCTCTTCTTCCTCGAATGCACCTAACTGCCCCTCTTCCTCGAATGCACCTGACTCTTCTGAGCTCTTTGGTAATTTAAGAAGAGAATCCAACAGGCAGGATAACAACGACAGCTATTTGTATTGCCCAACCATTTAGGATGTGAAGGGCGAGGCTCTTGAACATTTTTAGAAGCACTAGAGAAGGGGCGAGCCTGTGATTGTCTGAAATGTTTTGGATACTACAATAGGGCTGAGTTGGGAGCCAATGGTCATGTGGAGGGCTTTTAGGGAGACCAGAAATAGGTTTGTGACCGAGACACACTCAGTCTATGCCATTGATTTCCTAGATTGGTTTTTGATTGAGATCAATATGCATCAATTTTTTTATGGTTACGTAAATGAAAGGTGTCACAATAATCATTGGCCCGAGATGTTGAAGTTGAAAGATTCATCTCCAACAAATTTATTTGACGATCTTCTACCACGACATGGTATTGAATTTATTTATGCCATACCTTTCAAGGAGTACACCCATCCTGAAACTGGGATTCTAAATTTCACTACATGGCTTCCATCGGGTTGTGCAAGAACCGATTTAGGACCCAAAACGTACATAGCTTATCGCACCAGGAAGAACTTGTTAGAGGGGATTCAGTCACTAAGTTGCACATTGACATGTTTGATGCTATCAATGTTATAATGCATACAACCGAGGTCAACTTCTCCGATTTCCAACAAAAGCAAATGGAGAAATTGAGAGCAGAATACAAAAGAAAAGATGGGTTGCCATAGGTTTCAGGGGAGATGGGAAACGAAAGCTCCAACTTTCTGAGTGCTTTTTGGGATATATTTCGAAGAGAAGATATACCCAAATTGTATGCTTATATGGAGAAGCACCAGAGAGAATTCAGGAACCTTGACAGTAAGTGTCTTAAAGAGGTTATTCATCCTATCCATGATCAGACTATTTACATTTATGTTGAGCATAAGAGAAGGCTGAAAGAGGAATATGGAGTAGAAGCATGGACATTTGAACAACATCTTGGTGAGGCCGTTTTCATTCGAGCAGGGTGCCCTCATCAATATTGAAACCTCAAGTCATGTATAAAATTTTCTCTTGATTTTGTATCGCCTGAGAATTTACAGGAATGTATTCATTTGACTAAAGAGTATTGTTTGGTTCCCAAGGGTCGCAAAGCAAAAGAAGACAAGTTAGAGGTGTTACACTGAAATTTGTCACCATGACTATCTGCAGTTAGTATGGGTCCATCAACAGTCATACTATCCTCCTTGGCAAGCCTTATACCTCTGCTCTCCATGTCAAACTTCAAGAAAGAGAGAAAGTCATTAAAAATCATGTTTATCTCTGGGTACGCAGGTTCTCTCTACCTTACCTGCGTGTACGCACTCCAAGTTCATTATACCTGCGTATTTGTACGCTCTGTATGTCAAGGGTTGGGTGCGTACCCCTATAAAGGTCAAAAGGCGCGAGTTTCATCTTAAAAAAGTTACTTGTGGTCATTTCTAGAGCATTCTAGAAGAATGTTTGACATGTATTGAGCGCCTCCAGATGGTTCATGCATCCCTATGAAAGAGGAACTTATCCCATCAAGAGAGGAGCTACCCCATCCAAAAGAGGGGAGTATCCCATTGATGTTGGACCTGATTAAATTCCTCTAGAACACTATAAATACAGGCATTGGGCCAAAGGAGGGGAGGTTGAAAGCTGAACATTCCAAAGGGTAGATGCTGATCGAATTAGGACTTCCTTGTAGAAGCTTGTGAGGAGTGTCATGCGGAAAGAGTTAATCTTGTGGACAAAACCAACCACCCTAGAAGCCTAAGACTTTCTAGTGACAAACAAGACAATAAAGAGCAAACCTTCTCTAAACATGCATTATCATACGAGAAAACAAGTGTTTTAAATCCTACCTGTAGTCCAACGCTGT
>APFE031303164.1:0-21748 GCA_000404065.3 Pinus taeda
AGGGAGGGCAATTAAGAATCCTTCAACAAGGTTCAAGATGAGGGAAAGTGCGTGCTCATTAGCAAAAAGCAATTAAGAATTCTTTGTTAAATGATCACAATGATAAACTATGAAAGCGGGGAGAAATTAAGAATTCCCTACCTATAATAGCTTGGAAGAAAACATTAAGAATATAAATGATTTTAAAGACATAATGCAGTAAAGCTCTTTCTGAAATATAACCTTACATTTATCATTCAGATATGAAACACATATGAATATTTAAACAAGAAAACTATAAACTTAAGATATAGAATACTTATTTGTTTCTCGTTTGACACAGGTATCATATAAAGTCCTTTTCTTTATTACTTTGTCTAGCCAGCCATACAATAGCTGTTCCACAACACTTCTATTCCACAATAAAGTGTCGAATCCACACACAGTATTGTTAGGGCCTAAATCTACCTCAAGCTGAGAAAGTCAGGTCTAGGGTAACATCAAACCACACTTAACCTGGTAGCTAGCCCTACCAGGTCGAGAGAGGGCTCTCTCCTTGTCAATCTCAATGAAAATTTATGAAGGAAGGCTTGATATGAATCATATAAAAACCAATTTTAGGCTAAGTATGTTTGCTCCAAGGAATTTGATTGATTTTAATGGTTGAGTTACTGGATCAGATGGGAAGGCAGCTTTGGGTCTGTGAAATGAACACAAATTTGCAGAGGTTTCTGTGGGGCGAGGTAGGAAAGTGTTTTATCACTTTGAAATGAGAGTAATGGTGAGTCTAAAGACTAGTGAGGATCTGGAGAGGGCATGCAAAAGTCATGATTCCTCTTCAAATAGTAGAAAACATGTAAAACTAAATAAACCCCAAGGTAGAGCACTGAAATATCAATGAATTCTACCTTTCACACTTGATTCATTTAGTTATGAAGAATAAAAGAGATGATGGCACACATAAACATAATATCACTGAATAACTGAAAAGAGAACAATGCTAAATCACATGACCACAAGAATCCCATAAAACGCTGCAAAACCCTGGTCTATTTCCTTGCCAAACTGCAAAAGTGATGCACAATAGTGCTCAAAGCATCCACAAGAGTCCAACCCTTACAAATGACTTACAAATGACTAAAAAAACACATGATATAGACCTCCAAACCTCCTGTGCTATCCATCAGGGGTCGAATCCATGAGAAGAGGGGTGGTTTCAACCATATCTAAACTAGGAACACAAAAATAGGCAGTAGAACAGCTTGCCTCTAAAACTTAGGAAACTGATTCATTCAACTCTAAACCACCTACAACTGATGGATCTACTTTAACAAGTCAATTTATATCATTTTTACATCATAGTACATCAATTTACATCATGTCACTGTATGAATTTGACCATAAGAGAGAAAAAATCAAACTAGAAGAAAACTAGATGAAAAACAGAGTTTTTGAGCAAAATTGGCACTTTTTCATCTTGTGTGTAGCGCCATTTTTTCTATGCGCAACGCTTTTTCCAAGCTGCGTTTGGAGGGCTTCCCAAAGTCCAAATCAGATTCCAGATAGCTTGCTGGAAAGCCTAGTGAGTCTACGTTCTGGAACAACTTGAATTGTTGGATTTAGAGTCCATTTGCCCCTCCAAAATTGCAATCTCCTAAGATTGTTTCCTGTGTGGCCAAAACGTGGCAGAGAGGGCATTTTCAGGTGTTTTTGGCCCTTTTGGAGATCCAAAACTTGTTAAAATTTCCTAGTAGTTTTTGAGCATGCATAAATTTTCATAATAAATCCAAAAATGTTGAGTTTTCTTCAAATGGAGGTCCCTATCAACAGCGAGCGCCAGTGGCGCTATGCACCTGCCAGAAAAACCTGTTTTTTCCCTGAAAAATTCAAAAATGTCATAAAGTTTACCAAATTTCTTGAAATTTGGCATGAGTGATCATTTCCATTTGCTATGCTGGGCCAATGATGCTTTAGCTAAGATCTTGAGCTTGTCTTACTCCTTTTTGGCCTTTAAGGCTCTCCCTAGCTTGGCTTTTAGGCTTCTTATTCTTGTCTTACAAATTTTGTTCCGGGCCAAATAGTGGTAAGCCATGTGTCACAACATCTTCTTCTGTTTATTATCCTTGTCCAGTAACTTCTCAAGGTGGATATCGACTCTTTCCAACCATGATTCTTGGTCGGCCTCTATTTCTTGCTCTAGTGAAGTTAGCTTAATTTTCCTTTTCTTTGCCAATTGTCGGTTCTCCCTTATGTTTTGTAGCTCCATGATTATTTGTTTATCATCCAATTGCTTGTTCTATTACTCAAGGTAATTAATGACCCATTTGGCCCTCTCAACGTTAAGTCATACGCTTCATATCTCAACTTCTTTCTCCATGATGATCTCATTCTTGAGTTTTGAGCTTTAGGAGCCTAGATCAGTGTCCTCTTCCTCAACCAAAATGAAATCTCCATCTTGGCCTTTAGAAGGCCCTTCATCATGCATTGGTTGCTTTCATTTGTCTTGTACCTACTTTATTGAAGAAGAAGTCAAAGCCCCTTTCACCCCGGGTGAAGATAGCATTTGCCTATTGTCTAGTGAAGAGAACGAGACCCCTTCCACCCTTGGTGGAGATAATACTTGTTTGGCAGCTGCAAATAGTCTCCTTGTGCCCTTTTCATAAGTAACAAATAATGGCACAACTGTAGTTTGAGTCTCATGAATCTCTGGCTGATTTTAAGGCCCTCCTTCCTCTTGAAACACTGATGGGGTCACCTGAGGGCTTTTTAAAACCTCATGTGAAATGAAAGTATCCCATGAAATACTCAACAAGATCAATTGATGCAAAACAACAATCTTGATCAATGAAAAATGATAAAGGCTACTGAACTATTGAGGAAGAGGTTTCCTTTGCACCAATGTAGCCATCTTCTCAATATTTCTACATATGAAATAGGGGAAGTTCATCATCCTCACTCTAGTGAAATGCATCGATAATCTAACATGGTAAGTGTACAAGCGAGAAAACATCCCTTCACAGGTAAAATATTTGATAATGAACTTCATGAGCGGAGCATAAGTGTCTTGTAGGTATCTGAAAGGAAAGACCCTATTGATTTGCTTTTGATAACTAGCCTTGACATAAGGCTCATAATGCTCTTTGCCCACAAGTTGTCCTTTGTTGCACTGTTCACCGAAATTTGGAATACCTGTTGCTGTAGCTATGGTTTTAGGTGTCAAAGTGAAGGAAACACCTGCTAAGTTCACCTAGCCATTGTGAAGATGAAGTACAAATAGCCTGGCAAGTTCATGGTGGTATTTCACCCTCTCCACCATCTCAGAAAACTAGTAGCAAGACTGATGTTTAAAACATATTACTGCAGGAGGGCAAGCTAGTAACTCTGTGAGAGTGATGGGCTCCTCCTGGATGTGTTTTCCTCCCTTATGTGGTTTTCTTGGTGCATGAATCTCTTGGGAGGAATCACTCACAATTTCCTCATCCCTTTCATAAGCTGAATCTATTTCCATATTTGCAAATGTAGAATGTAGAATGATGAGTATGAAGATATTTTCTTAAGTATAGGTGACTGTTGTTTTCTTTTTTTGGATTTGATGGTTTGACTAATAATAAAAATGCAAAGGAGGATATTGATGATGGTTGTAAGGTTTTTAGGGAATGATAGGGTTTAGGAAAAGGGGAATTAGGTTTTTTGGGGGATAGTGGGAATTAGGTATAGAGCTTAGGATTTGATGATAGGGGGTAAGGTGAGTGTCAATGGGAGAGGGAAAGGGGAAGGGAACTAGGGAAATTTAGTGCAGGGGTATGGGATGTGGGAAAATCATAAAAAGGAGTAAAAACAACAAGAATGACAAAAACTACAAAACCCTAGACAGTTTTGTCAAGGGAACTTTGAAGCAATTAGGGTTTGATTTTTTACAATTCAAATCATTATGATGGATGACAAATTCTCTTGAAATGGCAAATGGGTGGGTGTACTTACTTGAAGAGATGATATTTGCAAATTTAGAGGCTTAGAAAATTGATGTCATGAATTTTTCAGCTCGGTTGATAGGTTTTCGCGCTAATGCCCAGGTGTGTAGCGCCCATTGAAAACCTTTTGGAATAATTGCACCAGGTGTGTAGCACCTAGCAGGTGTGTCACGCCAGTGCCTAGGTGCGTCGCACTGGGAAAAATCTTGAAATTTGCTGCAACTTTCCCTCTATATCCTGAAATCGTGATTTTTCTTCTTGTTCTCTCTCACTTTAGCACAAAATGATGTCTTCTAACACAAAGGATCCCTTTATATACATTTGGACTCTAATTTTTCGTTTAGAAAAAACCCACTTTCTAAATTTCCCTTTTACTTTGCTTTTAAAAACCCTGTTTTTGTAGTTTGGCTCTTTTTTGTCATTTGACAGACTAATGCTTGGATGTTTTTGTTTCTTTTACAGGAGCTGGGGTGTTGGAGTTTGGCAAGGTGACCAAGGGCTACAGATGATGCTTTATTACATATGAAAGCAATAAAATTACATAAAAATTTTACATGAAATAGAAAACTCTGCTTTCACCTCAAAACAGAGTTTTGAGGTAAAAACCATTTATGGGGCAAATCATCCATAAAATTTGTGATTTTATGAACTTATTAGACATCCTCATATGTCTGCTGACCTCTTATTGAGCTTTGGAAGACCATGGTAGAAAACCCTAGACCTAATGAGACTTGAAAACCCTAAAATGACTTCTGCAAGTGTAATAATAAAAAATGACTATAAATGACTTGAATTTGTGAAAATAGGGGAGCAGGTAAAAGCCATGAGGGAAATTGATAATGAACCACTACCATTAGTTGATCCATGACCTAATGTAATGTAGCTGATCAGATGAGACACCTACTATGCATGCAAAAGAGAAATTTTGACCACTGATTGAGGGATGAAGATACCGACACCAACATTGGCTCCAATGGGGATGGTAGCTCCTGGGAGGTGCCAAGAACCATAGATCTCTGAAAAGCAGACCAATACCTTCTTCCATTGTGCAAAAAATGGAGTCAATAGCTTCAACAAACTAAAACCAATATGATGACTCAAAACTGACTCAATTACAAGACTGAAACTGACTCAAAGCTGACTCAAACAATCCACACTAAATAACCCAAAATTGACCTCAGACCTTCAATTTTATAGCCTTCACTTTGGGCCACAAACTGAATGAATGACGACGGTACACGCTTGGAATGAAGGAAAGATGGTATATATAGTGACAAATTATGACAACAGAAAATTTCTCAAAGATAATACCATTTCAGCAACCAACCATTGACTGGCCCTCCTGGACAATCTTCCCCGTTCATTTCTTTGAGGAGAAAATCATTTTGACCTCGATATGCAGCAATTCTATATGGTCCCTTCCACAGATTCTTGAACTTTCCATGCTTGCCTCTGTCCTCGTTTCTAGCATCCCGTTTGAGCACTATGTCTTTAATTTGAAACTTATCTGCCTTTGCCTTCCAATCATAGATCTTCTTGATTCTCTTTTGCAGCTTGAAGGTATTCTGGAAAACCTCCTCTCTCGTCTGATGTAAATGGATCATTTGGTTTATCCTTCGCTGAAAATGATCCTCCTCGCTGCCAACTGCAAAAGTTTTACTATCGGGACTACGAGAGATGTCGGGAACACCGTGTCAACACCATATACTAGTTCAAACTGAGACATGCCAATTGATTTCTTCTGATTTACTCTATCTGCCCATAGTGCATTAACTAGCTTCTTGTGCCAACAGATTTTTGATGATGTTAACAAATAATTTATTTGAAAATTCCACCAATCTTTTACCTTGCAGATAATATGCAGTAGAATGCCCCAAGGTAATTTGTTATTTTTTACAAAAATCAATCATCTTTTTAGATTTTAAAGTTGTTGCATTATCTGTAATCAGCTTGTTAGGACAACCAAAATGTGACAAAATATTTTTTCGAGAAACTGAATATTTACCGCATCTGTAGCCTGTCGAGTGGAGATTGCCTCAATCCATTTTGTAAAATAGTCTGTGACTGTTAAGATCCACTTATGCTGAGTTGAAGAGGTAGGGTGGATCTCTCCAATAAAATCAAGACCCCATTGCTGAAACAAAGCACTTACTTCAACCGGCATGAGAGGTAGTGGCTATAATTTTCTCCTTCCCTGAAAAACTTTGCATTCATGACAGCTTGTAATAGTTTTATAAACATCAACAAAGAAGGTAGGCCAATAGTGCCCTACACTCAAAATTTTATTTGTCTTCATATTCCAAAATAGGTGACCTCCACAGTCTCCCTTGTGAAAATCATCCATGACCTATTTTGCTTCCTTCTCAACCAAACAATTCAGCGACATACCTTCAGGATCTTTCCAATACAATGCATTATTCATAATACAAAATTTAGCAATTTTTTATTTTAGAGCTCTACTTTTGTTTCTAGCCATCCTATAAAGGTGTTGGAGCACATATACAACATCTGAAAATTTGCACCAGCATTCTTTAAACCGAATGGCATCTTGGCATAATGGAAAGTTCTCGACAGAGTGGTGAATATTGTTTTTTCCCTGTCATCCTCATGGACCAAAATTTGATTGTAGCTAGAATACCCATTGAGCAGCGACATATGAAATGCTCCAACCACTCTTTGGAGTATATGTTCCATTTTTGGCAACGAATAATTATCTTTCAAAGACACTTTATTCAGATTTCTGAAATCAATCCATAAACTAATCTCACCTGTCTTCTTCCACACGGGCACCAAATTGGAAATCCATTCTGAAAATCTTATTGGAACAATTATACCAGCCTTGTATAATCGATTCACCTCCTTCTCTATTGATGACAACAACTTCAGATTAATCCTTCTCAACTATTGGCAAAATGGCTTCTGGTTTGGCTTGATTGGAATGATGTCCTGAATTATACTTTTATTGTACTCCTTCAAATCTGTATAGTCCCATGTAAATACATCAGTAAATTAAGACAATAGACTAATGTAATTTGCCTTTAGCTGAGGAGGCAATGAATTTGACAACTTCACCATCTTTGGATTTTCTGTTGTTCCGATATTCACATCTCCAACTCCTTTTTCAGTCAGCATTAAACTTGGCTTCTGGGCTACATCATCTTGGTCAAATAATTCCTCTAAAGGTATAAGGCCTTTACGGATGACATTGTCTTTTAGCTGCAAACTTCCATCTGATTTACTTCTAAGTCTGGTTCACCATTATCTTGCTCACCATCTATAGAAGTGTCTTGATATTTGCCTTCATTTCACAGAAATTCTTCAATCTCTTTGTCATCCTAAAGCACTTGCTAATATCTTTGATTATCAAGGACAGTTAGGCAATGTTTCACATGAATTTCAAGCTTATTGTTTGAATTCATCAGAATCTTCAAGTTACTTGCTGCTGTAGCAAGGGAATCTACAATAAAATTTTGTACATAAGGAACACATGTCAAAGTATAATCTGGAAATAACCTCAAAATATCTAAAACCGCATTATGGTAAGCCCTCAGTCAAGGATGTTTTGCTTGGTATTCACCCTTGACTTGTTTGATTACTAATTTGGAGTCGCCATAAAATGAAATTCTCTTTGCATTCAATTTCTTAAGGATTTTCAAGCCTGCAATTAGTGCCTCATATTCCGCTTCATTATTAGAACAATCAAAAGCCAACTTATATGAAAAAACTCTTACAAAACTGGGACTTTATTTGGTGAGAAAATAGGGTTGCGTATCCAAATACCAATTCCAACACTTTCCCTACCTACTGCTCCATCAAAGTCCATACTCCACAAACCAGTTTCTTCCTCCAAGTGTTGGAATTATGCCTGCTCTTCTACCTTTGGCTGTTGTCCATCAATTTTCTGCTGCTGGCGAAATGTTTACTATTCAGCGGTACTATCAACCCTTTGTCTCTCTTGATCAAGTACAACTCTAAAATTTTCTATAATTTCTGGTATATCTTCAATTTCAACTAATTGACTATTTACATCATTGAACCCACTATCAGAATAAAGAACAAAAGATTCTAAATCTGTATGTACATAATTAATTGGAGGATTCAAAGGTTTCTCCTTGCTTGTGATCATATACTTCATTTTTTTCTCCCTATATAATTTCCTGATCTGACCAAACACGAGAATAGTGGCATAAGAGAAATCTAACTGCAATGTCCCTTTGAGTTTTGCACCCTATGACCTAGATAGAAGCATGCCAAATCTAGGGAGAATGTCGGCCACAACTACATCCATAAGAACATTTTTTGCTGGAATCTGATCCAAAGTCACAACCAAATCTTTAATGAGACCAATACATCTAACTCTACCAGAATCAAAGGAATAAAGATCATGATACTTTCGAGTGATGTCCAAACCCAATTTTTCCATAATTGCATTTGGCATCAAATTGTGAGATGCTCCTGAATCAAACATGGCGTTGTGCAAAACATAATCATGCAATCTAAGGCTGAAGTAAAAAGGAGCTACATCACTATCCTCGGATTAGCCTTCTAATGCTAGACCAAAGATAAGTTCAAGTTGATCATCTTCCACATTAACCATATTAGACAGGGGATCTATATTCAAAATCTTTGCCACTTGACCTTTATAGTTGTTATTCTTCATTAATTCAATCAAAGGTACTGACACTTTTAACTTAGCAATTTCATTTTCTAAGCTAAAAGCTGTAGTTTTCTCTACCTCTTTGACTAGAGCATCTTTCTTTTCAGTCTTCTCCTTTGTTGCACTTGGCTGATTTGACATTTTGTTTGCTGATTGCACTTTGTTGGAAGTAGGATCCACTAGCTCCTTTCCCTTCTTCTACACATTTGGAGAATCATTCTTTGGTGGTGTTGCTTCCTTCCGCTTCTGAATTGGATTGATCTGTACATCCCTACTCCTCAGCGAGTATTGCCTTTGTTGCGCTGTCAATACATTCATGTATCCTCTCTGATATTCATCTGATTCCTCTTTTAGGATTTTTTCATTTGCCAATATAAAATCTTCATCTTTTTGTACAGCTGGACTTTCTGAGTACTCTTCATCTTTGGTGATATAAATTGGCAAATCATCTGGTGTAAAAAAGTGATTATATTCTCCGATTGGATCCTCATCATCTTCTGATTCAGTGCCATGAACATAGTTTTGCTATAATGGTGTTTTGACTTGCTCTTGAGCTGATGGATCTTGGGCTCTTTACTCCCGTTTGTTAATTCTGAATTGTGATTGCTACTGACCACAAAAGTTTGGATTTCTGACCTGTGTCTTGGGCTTATTTACGATGGTTAATCTATCGAACATCCTCTCAAGCTTATGAAGCACTTGATCTGAGAAGGAAGCTTCTTCTTTTATGATCACTTTCTTTTCCGTCTTTGTCTTAGCTCTCTTAGCTAGCAGATTTGCCTCCACACTTACTGCAATTTTCTGCATATAGCTGGATCTCTTTCTCTCAATTGATATGCCATGTCGGGATCAAAAACATCAGGAAATTTGATCAAAGCCAGCCCCATAGGTGGCTTGATATCAGCTAGAATGTCATTATAAACAATATTGATTCTAACACAATAATCCTGGACACTTTCACCAACATTTCTCTTTATGTTTTCATACTCGGAAAGGATTTGGAGTGGATTTTTCTTTACCTCCCAACGATCCAAAAATTGTCTATGAAGAACCCCCATTGAATTAATTGTTCTCGTAGGCAATGCTTTGAACCACTTTCACACTTCGCCTCCAAAAGTTTACGCAACTAATCTCATGGTTACATTCTCTGCATCTATCTCATGAAGATCAAAGAAATCACTTGATCATATCTGTATGTTTTGGTGCAAAATCTACAAAATCTAATTCCATATCTGGATTCTACGTGAAAAAATACCCGATTTAAAAAAAAAAACTGGTTGAATTGGAATCCGGATGAAGGAGATATCGCTGATCTAAAAATCAGTGGGGTTGCAGACAATTTTTCAGGGCAGCGAGTTTGTGGCGCAGATATGGACATCCTGGTGCAAGATCTACAAAATATAATTGTAGATCTAGATTCTTTGTGAAGAAATACCCAATTAAAAAAAAAAAAACAGTTGAATCGGAGTCTGGATGAGGGAGATATCGCTGATTTCAAATCATCTCTTTCTGCAGAAATTTTGGGTGACGACGGGAGAGTTGTAGCGCAGATCTGAAATTCTAGTGCCTAGATCAAGATTTCTATCACATGGGCAGATGTAGAATGGTTGTTCCATTTCCAAAAATAGGTCATAATAGGGATTCTAAGCAATATTGACAGACTTGTGACCATTTCAAATTTTCGCCAACTTTTTTTGTGATGGCTGGCCTAGGTCATAATTTGAGGGACTTGTATAATTTTGATGGCTCTCATCCAGCCAAATGGAGAATTTTTTTAGATTGCATTACATCATGGATGATGAGACTTAGTTGAGTATGGGAAAAATATACCTGGACAATGAAAGAAGGCAATGGTGGCAAGGGCATCAACATTACTATCGAAGGTCCTTGGCTTGGGACACTTTCACAAAAGCTCTTATGGACCACTTTGACTATAGAGCTAATCTTGTGGATAAGCTCACACAGACAGACACACAGCCTAGCAAAGATTTTATTTTTACAAGAAAGAAGGAAACCAAGGAACCTAAAGGGTTATTTTCTGCTGGTATCTCCTTATTGCAGGTTCATGGATTGATTCAGAAGGTGAAAATCATTGTGTTTATAAATCTGAGTTGCAAGAAAAATCACATAAATGTCAACTTGGAAAATAAATTGCAAATTCCAGCAAAACACATTGAAAACACACAAGTGGATTATGAGGATGTTCAAGTGTACAAGTATTTGAAGGTTTCTATGGATAAGTATGTGTTGCATGCTGATTTTTATACTTCAGAGACGGATAATATGGATGTTGTTTTGGGATACCCATGGATGGAATCAGTGGGTACTATAAATATTAACATACAGAAGAAATTCCTAAAGCTCTGGTATAAAAAGAAGAAAATTATATTACAAGATATTTCCATCAATAAATAGGTAGAGTCCACGGAAGTTGACGCAAAAGATGTTCCAGGGACTAGCATATCAGATGATGAGCCTTTGATGATCGACAATCAAACACAAACAGAGGCTGAAGCAGAAAAGGTTACATGGACATCAAATGAGGGCTTAGTGGTTGAAGTCATATTGGAAAAGAAGACACCACAGCGGGCACCACAACAGGGTGAATTAAAGAAAAAGACACCGTGGGTTAAAACTTCAACATATCATCACCCACATCACCCCGCAAGAAAACAACCAACAAGATGGCAACCAATTAGCCACAAGGACAACAACCCCCGTATGACGGATAGTGAGGAGTGACAAATCCACCTACTACACATCAAAATAGAAGAGTGGCCACGGTCAACTTCCATCTCAAGTGAGCGAGGCACCAACGAGATCGAGGGTTCTCTTGGATGGCTAGATGCACGTGCATGGTACCAGTGGACTACTTCTTTTGAGTAGATCTTATTATTTGTGTTCTTCCCATGTTTCGGGGACGAAACATGCTAAGGAGGGTGGAATGTTAAATACCTAGGGGGGATAATATGGGATACAAAGGGAGGTACCCAGGTAATAATATATATAATGGGATGGGCCATAGTAATAAATAAGGTGGTTAACCCATATCATGTAAGGGACCACAAGTAGTTAGTAATAATATAATGGGTCCATGGTATTAGTTTGATGGTATGAGGGAACCATGGTAATGACCTATGGTATTGTATGTATGAGGCCTATATAGAGGCTAGAGACTCCATGTGAAGGATATGTCAAGAAATGGTGTGAAGGAATATTGTATGAACAAGCATATGGCTTGTGGAGTGTTCTCCTTCCTTAAGGAGTGAATGTATGGTGTTGCCCTACCTTAAGGGTTTGATCAATAAAGATCATTTATCATATATTCTGAGTTAGATCTATAACATCATTCATCCTATCAACATGTTGTTGTGCTGTGATACCTTGGGAAGCATCGAACAATAGGATCTTACTTTGGTAATCCGTAGGCATGGCATCCAAGTTCTGTGGCAAAATGAGAGGTGCATATCTAGCAGCCACTGCTCGAGGTGGATTTACAATTGGCTTTCGGGATGTAGAAGGAGTTGGAACAACAATAACAGCTGGGTGTGATTGGTGTATGAGGTGTCGAAGGAGGTGAAGAAATTCTTGATGTTTGAGGTGTAGAAGGAGTGGATGGGGGTGAAGGAACTACAGATTTCTGATCAGATATGGCAGGTTGCACAGGAATAGTGGGAATAAAAGAAGGCTCTGTAGGAATTTATGAACCAGACAAAATGGCAGATGAACCAAGAGTAGCAGATGCAAATTCTAAGAACTAGGGAATATTGGTAGCCACAAATGAAGTTTGAAGATTCGAAATATAAGCGTCAATTGATCGATTTGTCCTTTCAGTTTCAAGATATTTGTAATATTCCTAACCCAGAATATTCCTCAAGCCCCAACAAAAACTCCAAACAAATATGTGCAAATGATATAATAACCCAGAAGTGATAAAATAACAGTGGAACAACATATAATAATGTAAACCAGGAATATAAGCAAATACCCAAGAAATGCAGCGAGAAATGCTAAACCATTTTATTATACTGAGTAATAAATGAGTACAGGAGGTTATTAGATAGATGGAACCTTGACTTGCACAAGGCAAGTGAGGAAATACCCTCAGAATGACAAGAATGGCCGCTATGCGCTGTTGTTGTGCTATTGTTGCTGCTAAAAAAATGATGATTTGGGGCTACTCCCCTCCTTGGAAAAAGTTGAAACTCTGGATTTGGGCTCTACTCAAGAAACCCAAAAAAACCCAGAAAGCTTTTCTAAAATGGCCGACCCCCGAAAATCACCCCCTTGGGGTTCTGCGCAGTTCCTCAAAGACGCTGATGAAACTGCTGCTAAAATGCTAATGAAACTGCTGCTAAAATGCTGATGAAACTACTACTAGAATGCTAATGTAAATACCTTGCCTGAACTGGCACTTGAAGTCCCCTAGGGCTAACGGTGAGATCTCCGAACTGAGACACTTAGTGCACTAAACAGTGCTGCATACCAGCTAAACGGCTAGCGAGCTCTAAGTCGAAATGACTATCACAAATGCTCATAACCAGAATGATGCAAAATGATGGGGTTCCTCTCTATTTTATAGCCTCGACCTCTCACAATCCCTAGGCTCACCTCCTCCTGCGTGATTCCCCTCTTGCCATGTGTCTACGTGGGCCCCATTTCTACGTCCCCCTTTGGCCCTCTTGGCTCCTCCTTAAGTCACAACATTGTGCTACTAGGAAGTAACTTTTTATTCTTAAAGTGAGTTATGTCCCCGTCCTCACTTTTTTATTTATAAATAACTATAGAAGGAAAAAATTGGGCAAACTCGAATATTCCAATTAGCCATGGCTAATTAGGAATATTATAGTCTCCCCTCGCAAAATGTTGCTTGTCCTCAAGCAACTGAAGTGATGGATGCTGCAATATCTTTTCACTCTCCCATGTGGCATCCTCATCCGGTAAATTCTTCCACCTCACCAAGAATTCCTAGACCGTCTTGCTCCGCAGCTGCCTCTCCCTAGTATCAATGATAGCCTTCGGATGCAATACCAAATTCCCCTCATCATCCATGGGTGGTAGCTCATCTGTCACTGTCACCTGCTACCCCAATGCTTTTTTCAGCGATGATACATGGAAAACGTTATGAATCTTGCTACCTTGGGGCAGCTCCAACTCATATGCAACCTCTCCAACCCTGTGTATCACCCTGTACAGCCCATAAGAGCAGGGCTTAAGCTTCTCAACCCCTTCTACTTTAGTGATGACTGTCGGTATGGTTGTAACGATATGCAGACCATGTCCCCTACCTTGAACTATCTCTCCACTCAACCCCTGTCAGAATACAACTTCTACTGGTTCTATGTTGTAGCCATGTTATACTTGAGAGCTCGGAGAATATCCTAACTCTCTTGGATCCATATCTTGGATCTATGAGCCTTGCTATCACCAAACATAACGTCAGCAAAAGATAAAGGAGATACCCATATAAAGCATAGAATGGTGACATACCAATGGACATGTGATGTGAAGTATTGTAGCAGTACTCCCCTAGATACAGCCACCTCAACCATGCTCGCTGCTGCCCACTGACATAGTTATGCAAGTAGTCCTCTAGCCACTTGTTAACAATCTTTGTCTGCCCATCCGTCTGTGGGTGATAACTGGTACTCAGTGTTAACTCCGTCCCCACCAATCAGAAAAGCTCCTGCCAAAACCCGCCCATGAAACGGCTATCCCTGTCACCAACGATGGTCTTAGGAAGACCATGTAGCCTAAAATCTTCCTAAAGAAATGTGCGTACTTCGTCAGTCGATTAATGATGACCAAGATGCAATCCTTGCCCTGCACCATGGGCAACCCTATGATGAAATCCAATGAAATACTCTCCCATTTCCTCTCCAGAATGGGAAGAGGCTACAATAATCCTGCGGGATGTCTCATCTCTCCCTTGTTCCTCTGACAAACATCGCACTCCTGGATGTATTGGAGTACATCCTCCTTGAGGCCCTTCCATGAGAACCTCTCCCTAATGGCCATGTAGGTTTTGGTAAAACCTTGATGCCCTGCCAATGGGGAATCATGTGATGCTTGGAGTATCTTCTTCTTGAGCTGAGACCTCTCAGCCAAGAAAATCTGGTCCCTGTAGTAGATGATCTCATCAACCACCCTGTACCTATCATTTGCCACTTTCCCATCCAGAACCTCACATGCAAACCTGTCCTTGGAGTACTCTACTAAGAGTCAAGCCCTCCAATCTGTATCCAAGCTCATAAGAGATGACATGGCTGGTCTACATGAAACGGCATCTTCTACCACGTTGTTCCTACCTTTGACATACTCAATGTCAAAGTCATATGCTTGGATCTTACTGATCCACTTCTGCTACCTCTCCTGTAGCTACTTCTGCTCCAAAAAGAACTTGAGGATGTTGTGATCAGTCCTCACCCTGAACCTGTTGCCTACCAAATATTTCCGGTACTTAGCTAATGCATGCATGATGGCCATCATCTCCTTGTCGTATATGGAATACAACCTCTCATTTGGAAGGATTTTTCGGCTCTCAAATGCTATCAGGTGACCTCCCTGCATCAATACTGCGCCGATCCCCTCTCCCGATGCATCACACTCTAAGACAAATGGCTACATAAAATCTAGCAACGCAAGCACTGGGTAGCTACTCATAACCTCCTTGGCCTGTCAAAGGCTCGTTGTGTTGTACTTGACCAACTGAATGCCCCCTTTTTCGTCAAATTTATCAGGGGTGCAACAAGTTGTGAGAAAACTTTGACAAACTTCTGGTAATAAGTACAAATGCCAATGAATCCTCGAAGTTCTATCACGGTTCTCGGCTCCATCCATTCCCTGATGGCCCTGATCTTCTCCTCATGGACCCTCACTCCATCCACCCCTATGATGTGTCCCAGATACAAGATCTTCGTCTACCCAAACTCACACTTGGAGAGTTTGGCATAGAACTGTTGTTCCTGTAAGATACACAGTACTGTCTGAATGTGCTAGAGATGCTCCTCCCAAGTCCTGTTGTAAATGAGAATATCATCAAAGAATATCAACACAAAATTCCTCAAATTACTACGGAAGATGTGATTCATGCAGGACTGAAATGTAGCTGGGGCATTGGTTAGCCCAAAAAGCATCACCAAAAACTCAAAGTGCCCATAATAACACCTGAAGGCAGTCTTGGGAATATCCTGCTCCCTCACGCGAATCTGATGGTACCCAGATCTCAAATCAATGTTTGAGAAGAATCGTGCACCCCTCAACTCGTCCATAACTCATCGATCCTGGGTATACGGTACCTGTTCTTTAGGGTCTTCTTGTTTAGGGCCCTGTAGTCGATGCACATCCTCAATGTAATGTCCTTCTTCTTCACCAACACCACAAAAGAAGCAAAAGGACTCGTGCCCAGTCAAATGTGCCCAAGAGCTAGCAACTCTTGGATAGCCCACTTGATCTCGTCCTGATAGGCCTTGTGGTGCCTATAGGGGGTGGTGATAACTGCCTAGATGCCCTGCTTAAGCTCGATAGTGTGCACAAACCCCTAATCTGGTGGTTGTCCCAGTGGAATCTCTCCAAACACTATGGCATATAGATCAAGGATGGACTGGATCTCTGGATGTACTATATGCCCTGTAGTCCCTACCTTTGATGCATGCAGCTCCACTACCCAATCTATGTCTCTGTTCTGGAAGACTGCCTCCATTCGATGAGCCGACACAGTCTAAGGCAGATATGTGTGTTGTCCCCATATATTCTCATGCCTCCCTGTCTTCTCATCATCCCACTCCATATTTAGGGTCTTCCAATTTGTCGTGACCTTCCCTACAGTAATAAGCCACTGAACACCTAGTATCATGTTGGTGTCCAGAATATCAACCACGAAAATGTGGTGAGTCAATGTGTAGGTTCCCATTGTCATTGAAAGCTCTAGAACATAACGAGCATATGTCATGGTCTGATCTCCTCGGACCAATACTAAAAATCCATCGAAGCTCTCTATCTGGATGCCTCTCCGCTCAACCATCTGTGCATCGATGAAGTTGTGGGTTGCCCCACTATCAACCAAAACTGATACGTGCTAGCCACGTACTGTCTCTCGTACGCGCATCGTCAGATACTTGGGAACTCCTCGCAATGTTGCAAGAGCCCCTCCGGTGGGTGCAAAATATGCACCTCCTACTGCTGGTGGTGTAGTTGGCATAGCTCCCTATATGGCATGGCTATCTCCTGCCTCCACATACTCCTCGTCATCCTCTTCTCCACTGCTTTTAGAGAAGACCTCAGTAGAATGTGCTCTGCTAATAACACATCTATGTCCTGGTGCCCATGGCTCCTGATAGGTGAAGCACAACCGCTTCTTCTTCAGCTCCCTCTTGGTGTCATCGTCAAGTTGTACTCGTCCTGGATTCCCCTTTGGAGGAGGAATCCTCACATCCTTCCCCTTAGACTGGAAAGTTTGTCTCTAGGGGTAAGGTGTCCGTGTCTCGGGTAAGACATCATGTAAGTCTCGGGTCCTACTGATAACGTCCTGGAGTGTGGCTGGTTTAGTGGATCAGACTAATCCCTGAAGTGGCTCTACTAACCCCTCAACATACATATAGAATCTCCATGTCGTGGATAGGTCTGGCACCATCACAGAGATGCTCAAGAAAACTGCAATGTAAATCTCTGGACTCTCTGTCTGTTTGAGCCTCGTCAGCTCAACGAAATGCTACTCTGGATCCCTCCAATCAAATCTCTCCATCAGTCTCCTGGTAAACTCGGCATATGACGTCACTGTGGAGTGCCCTAGTGTAACCATCCCATGAAACCACCAATCCTGGGCCTCGCCATCCAAATGCAACATTGCCACCTTGATGGCCTCTGTCTCTAACATCTGGTTAAGCTAGAAATAAATGTCTAGCTTCTCCACCTAAGACTTTGTTGAACTGTCTGATGAGCCATCAAACGTAGGCAAGTGGAATCTACTCACTGCATGGTGGGTGTCGCCATCATGGTAATGCCAGTACCCTCTGTGATGATCATGGGGTCTGCTATCCTGTTGGAGCTAAACAAAATCTTTGAATGAAAGGGCTTCCCTGAACTCCTTCCCATAGGCTTGGTACTCTGTAAAATAATCACCCATATGCTAGAGCTCTGCCTCCTGCTAGGCTGTGGCCCCCGTGTCTGCTCCTAAGAAGGTGGGAATGGTAGAGCATGTAGGGGCATGTGAGGCCCCCTGCTGCGCAGTATCACGTTGCTCTGGCAAGTGATGGGATGCACTTGATCCCTCACCGATTTGAAAAAACTCATGGGCTCTCTCACTATCTAGCCTCTACTGTCGTGAATCTCTGCCCATCACCTCAATCTGCCTCGATAGATCCTACACTGATTTGAGGAACATATCCGCAAATCTCTTCCCGTCATCATCTGCCATCGAATCCTCCTGCTCTGCATCCACCATAGGCTCCCTCAGTCTTACGTCCACCACAGATTCCTCTTGTTCTACGTCTACCACAGGAACATAATCTCCCTCTTTGTAGGTAATCAATCTCCAACTTACACCTAGTGTCTCTGTATCTCTGACCTCTGTAATAGATAAAGGGTTTTTCCCCTGGTGTCATAGATTGCTAGCTCTATAGGCTGAGCCAGATCTATGCTCTGATACCACTGTAATATTCCTAACCTAGAATATTCCTCAAACCCCAGCAAAAACTCCAACCAAATATGTGCAAATGATATAATAACACAGAAGTGATAAAATAATAGTGGAATAGCATATAATAATGTAAACCGGGAATATAAGCAGATACACGAGAAATGCAGCAAGAAATGCTAAGCCATTTTATTATACTGAGCAATAATTGAGTACAAGAGGTGATTTGACAGATGGAAACTCGACTTGCACAAGGCAAGTGAGGAAATACTCTCAGAATGACAAGAATGGCCTCTCTGCGTGGATGTTGCTGTTGTGTTGCTAGTGCTACTAGAAAACAAATGATGATTTGGGGTTGCTCCCCTCCTCAGAAAAAGCTAAAACTTTGGATTCGGGCTCTACTCAAGAAACTCAGAAAAACCCAGAAATATTTTCTGAAATGTCCGACCCCCGAAAATCACCCCCTTAGGGTTCTACGTAGTTCCTTAAAGACGCTGATGAAACTGCTGCTGAAATGTTGATGAAACTACTGCTAAAAAGCTAAAGAAATTACTGCTAGAATTCCAATGGAAATACCTTTCCCGAGTAGGCACTTGAAGTCCCCCGGGGCTAAGGGTGAGTTCTCCGAACAGAGACACTCAATGCACTAAATAGTGCTGCAGACTAGCTAAATAGCCAGCATGCTCTAAGTCAAAATGACTATCAAAAATTCTCATAACCAGAATGATCCAAAATGAGGGGTCTCCTCTATATTTTATAGCCTCTGCCTCTCACAATCCCTAGGCTCAACTCTTCCTGCATGATTCCCCTCTTGCCATGTGTCTGCGTGGGCCCCATTTCTGTGTCCCCCTTTGGCCCCCTTGGCTCCTCCTTAAGTCACAACATTGTGCTACTAGGAAGTGACTTTTTATTCTTAAAGTGAGTTACGTCCCCCGTCCTCACTTTTTTATTTATAAATAACTATAGAAGGAAAAAATTGGGCAAAATCGAATATTCCAATTAGCCATGGCTAATTAGGAATATTATAATATTTTACAAACTCTAGATTTAGAACAGTAGCACCAACTGCACTTTTAGATTTAGTTTCAAACAATGATAGCTCAAAATTTTCATCAAATGGGAGATCTTCAAGATATTAAAAAACAATCGGGCATGAAAAAGATCTAAACACAAGAATCATAGAACTTTCTTGGTAGAGAATTCTTGGAATAAGATTTGGGTTTTCATACATGGGAGGAGGATTAGGATCAGGATTAGCCCTGGTGTACCTTTTGGAAGTTAGTGTGTTGAATTATCCCCAAAAATCAAATTTACACTACAATCTTGTTAGCCTACTAAATTCTAAACTCATCATCCAAAAGTCTAGAATTGCTTAATGTACTGGGGCAATTTGCAAGTCAGATGTTCAGTTTATAAAACTAAACCAGAGATTGATTGAAGCAGCATTCATCTACTTATGCACTCACAAAGCAAGAGCAGTTCGAAAGCTACTTGGCTAACTTCAGGCTCCGTCTGTAGTTTATAAAGCATAGAATATTAATGAACAAACAAAATTTCCTTCCCCAATATGGTCACCACTATGTTAGGACCTAAATCTACATCAGGCTGAGAAAGGTAGGTCTAGGGTAACATCAAACCACGCTTAACCTGGTAGCTAGCCCTACCAGGTCGGGAGAGGGCTCTCTACTTGTAAATCTAAATGAAAATTTATCAAAGAAGGCTTGAGATGACTAATATAAAAAGTAATTTTAGGCTAGGTATGCTTGCTTAGAGGAATTTGGTTGATTTTAATTGTTGAGTTGTTGGACCAGATGGGAAGGTAGCTTTGGGTCCGGGAAATGAACACAAATTTGCAGAGGTTTCTGTGGGGTGAGGTAGGCAAGTGTTTTATCACTTTGAAATGAGTGTAATGGTGAGTCTAAAGACTAGTGAGGAGCTAGGGAGGTCATGTAAAAGTTGTGAGTCCTCTTCAAATAGTAGAAAACATGTAGCACTAAATAAACCCCAAGGTAGAGCACTAAAACATCAATGAATTCTACCTTTTACACTTGATTCGTTTAGCTATGAAGAATAAAAGAGATGATGGCACACATAAACATAAAATCACTAAATAACCGAGAATAAAATAATGCTAAATCACATTACCACAAGAATCCCATAAAATGCTGCAAAACCCTGGTTTATTTCCTTGCCAAACTACAGAAGTGATGTACAATAGTGCTCAAAGCATCCACAATAGTCCAACCCTAACAAATGACTAAAAAAACACATGATATAGACCTCCAAACCACCTGTGCTATCCATCAAGGGTCGAATCCATGAGAAGAGGGGTGGTTTCAACCATATCTAAACTAGGAACACAAAAATAAGCAGTGAAACAGCTTGCCTCTAAAACTTAGGAAACTGATTCATTCAACTCTAAACCACCTACAACTAATGTATCTACCTTATCAAGTCAATTTTTATCATTTTTACATTATAGTAAATCAATTTACATCATGTCACATCATGAATTTGACTATAAGAGAGAAAAAGTCAAACTAGAAGAAAACTAGGCGAAAAACAAAGTTTTAGAGCAAAATTGGCACTTTTTCATCTTGTGCATAGCGCCATTTTTCTGTGCATAGTGATTTTTCCAAGTTGCTTTTGGAGGGCTTCCTCAGTTCCAAATTAGGTGTAGGATAACGTTTTGGAAGGCTTGGTGAGTCTACTTTCTGGAGCAACTTAAATTTTTGGATTTGGAGTCCATTTGTCCCTCCAAAATTGCAATCTCCCAAGACTGCTCCCTGTGTGGCCAAAAAGTGGCAGAGAGGGCATTTTTGGGGTGTTTTTGGCCCTTTTGGAGGTCCAAAACTTGTCAAAATTTCCTAGTAATTTTTGAGCATGCATAAGTGTTACACTAAAATTTGTCACCATGACTATCTACAGTTAGTATGGCTCCATCAACAATCATACTATCCCCCTTGGCAAGCCTCATACCTCTGCTCTCCATGTCAAAATTCAAAAAAGAGAGAAAGTCATTAAAAAACATGTTTATCTCTGGGTACACAGTTTCTCTCTACCTTACCTACGTCCTTGCACGCTCTGTATGTAAAGGGGTGGGTGCATACTCCTGTAAAGGTCAAGAGGCGCGAGTTTCATCTTAAAAAAGTTACTTGTGGTCATTTCTAGAGCGTTCTAGAAGCTTGTTTGACGTGTATTGAGCGCCTCCAGATGGTTCATGCATCCCTATGATAGAGGAACTTATCCCATCAAAGAGAGGAGCTACCCCATCCAAAAGAGGGAGTATCCCATTGATGTTGGAACTGAATAACTTCCTCTAGAACACTATAAATACAGGCCTTGGGCCAGAGGAGGGAGGTTGAAAGCCGAACATTCCAAAGGGTAGATGCTGCTGGAATTAGGACTTCCATTGTAAACTTGTGAGGAGAGATTACCATCCTTTCTTGTTCATTTGGAAGTGGGTGAGCTTCTCAAAGTAGAGGAAAACTCTTGCTGGACCCTGGG